>CM053035.1:137168-222168 GCA_028564925.1 Lithobates sylvaticus | reverse complement strand
CATAGGGTCACCATCCAGAACTACGACTAGAGACAGCACTATAGGGTCCCCATCCAGGACTACAGCACTATAGGGTCACCATCCAGGACTACGGCGCCATAGGGTCCCCATCCAGGACTACGGCGCCATAGGGTCCCCATCCAGGACTAAGACTAGAGACAGCACTATAGGGTCACCATCCAGGACTACGGCGCCATAGGGTCCCCATCCAGGACTACGGCGCCATAGGGTCCCCATCCAGGACTACGGCGCCATAGGGTCACCATCCAGAACTAAGACTAGAGACAGCACTATAGGGTCCCCATCCAGGACTACAGCACTATAGGGTCACCATCCAGAACTAAGACTAGAGACAGCACTATAGGGTCACCATCCAGAACTAAGACTAGAGACAGCACCATAGGGTCCCCATCCAGGACTAAAACTAGAGAAAGCACTATAGAGATGACAAAGTTATAGATGCTTCATCCAGGACCCATACTACAGATAACACTATAAAGATTCCATTTTGACTTCAGTTTACAGATAGCACTATAGATACGCCATACGGGATGCAACCTGTAAACATTCCATCCACGGCCCAGGCTTTACATAATACTATAGAGACTTCATCCATGACCCAGACTAGAGACAGCAATATAGAGACTCCATCAAGGACCTAGAATCAAGACAGTACTATAAAGACTTCATCCAAGATAGAGACTGGAGATAGTCATATGGAGACTCCATCGAAGACCCAACCTAGAGATACCACCATAGAGACTCCATTTAGAAACCAGACTAGAGACAACACTACAAAGATTCTATCCAGGACCATCCTAGAGCTATCACTATAGATACTCCATCCAGGACCATCCAAGAGATAACACTATACAGACCCCACCCAGGACCATCCTAGAGATAACACTATACAGACCCCACCCAGGACCATCCTAGAGATAACACTATACAGACCCCACCCAGGTCCATCCTAGAGATAACACTATACAGACCCCACCCAGGACCATCCTAGAGATAACACTATACAGACCCCACCCAGGACCATCCTAGAGATAACACTATACAGACCCCACCCAGGACCATCCTAGAGATAACACTATACAGACCCCACCCAGGACCATCCTAGAGATAACACTATACAGACCCCACCCAGGACCATCCTAGAGATAACACTATACAGACCCCACCCAGGACCATCCTAGAGATAACACTATACAGACCCCACCCAGGACCATCCTAGAGATAACACTATACAGACCCCATCCAGGACCATCCTAGAGATAACACTATACAGACCCCACCCAGGACCATCCTAGAGATAACACTATACAGACCCCATCCAGGACCATCCTAGAGATAACACTATACAGACCCCACCCAGGACCATCCTAGAGATAACACTATACAGACCCCACCCAGGTCCATCCTAGAGATAACACTATACAGACCCCACCCAGGACCATCCTAGAGATAACACTATACAGACCCCACCCAGGTCCATCCTAGAGATAACACTATACAGACCCCACCCAGGACCATCCTAGAGATAACACTATACAGACCCCACCCCAGGACCATCCTAGAGATAACACTATACAGACCCCACCCAGGACCATCCTAGAGATAACACTATACAGACCCCACCCAGGACCAGATAACACTATACAGACCGCACCCAGGACCATCCTAGAGATAACACTATACAGACCCCACCCAGGACCATACTAGAGATAACACTATACAGACCCCACCCAGGACCATCCTAGAGATAACACTATACAGACCCCACCCAGGACCATCCTAGAGATAACACTATACAGACCCCCATCCCAGGACCATCCTAGAGATAACACTATACAGACCCCACCCAGGACCATCCTAGAGATAACACTATACAGACCCCACCCAGGTCCATCCTAGAGATAACACTATACAGACCCCACCCAGGACCATCCTAGAGATAACACTATACAGACCCCACCCAGGTCCATCCTAGAGATAACACTATACAGACCCCACCCAGGACCATACTAGAGATAACACTATACAGACCCCACCCAGGACCATCCTAGAGATAACACTATACAGACCCCACCCAGGACCATCCTAGAGATAACACTATACAGACCCCACCCAGGTCCATCCTAGAGATAACACTATACAGACCCCCCCACCCAGGACCATCCTAGAGATAACACTATACAGACCCCACCCAGGTCCATCCTAGAGATAACACTATACAGACCCCCCCACCCAGGACCATCCTAGAGATAACACTATACAGACCCCACCCAGGTCCATCCTAGAGATAACACTATACAGACCCCACCCAGGACCATCCTAGAGATAACACTATACAGACCCCACCCAGGACCATCCTAGAGATAACACTATACATACCCCACCCAGGACCATCCTAGAGATAACACTATACAGACCCCACCCAGGACCATCCTAGAGATAACACTATACAGACCCCACCCAGGACCATCCTAGAGATAACACTATACAGACCCCACCCAGGTCCATCCTAGAGATAACACTATACAGACCCCACCCAGGACCATCCTAGAGATAACACTATACAGACCCCACCCAGGACCATCCTAGAGATAACACTATACAGACCCCACCCAGGACCATCCTAGAGATAACACTATACAGACCCCACCCAGGACCATCCTAGACATAACACTATACAGACCCCACCAGGACCATCCTAGAGATAACACTATACAGACCCCACCCAGGACCATCCTAGAGATAACACTATACAGACCCCACCCAGGACCATCCTAGAGATAACACTATACAGACCCCACCCAGGACCATCCTAGAGATAACACTATACGGACCCCACCCAGGACCATCCTAGAGATAACACTATACAGACCCCACCCAGGACCATCCTAGAGATAACACTATACAGACCCCACCCAGGACCATCCTAGAGATAACACTATACAGACCCCACCCAGGACCATCCTAGAGATAACACTATACAGACCCCACCCAGGACCATCCTAGAGATAACACTATACAGACCCCACCCAGGACCATCCTAGAGATAACACTATACAGACCCCACCCAGGACCATCCTAGAGATAACACTATACAGACCCCACCCAGGACCATCCTAGAGATAACACTATACAGACCCCACCCAGGACCATCCTAGAGATAACACTATACAGACCCCACCCAGGACCATCCTAGAGATAACACTATACAGACCCCACCCAGGACCATCCTAGAGATAACACTATACAGACCCCACCCAGGACCATCCTAGAGATAACACTATACAGACCCCACCCAGGACCATCCTAGAGATAACACTATACAGACCCCACCCAGGACCATCCTAGAGATAACACTATACAGACCCCACCCAGGTCCATCCTAGAGATAACACTATACAGACCCCACCCAGGACCATCCTAGAGATAACACTATACAGACCCCACCCAGGACCATCCTAGAGATAACACTATACAGACCCCACCCAGGACCATCCTAGAGATAACACTATACAGACCCCACCCAGGTCCATCCTAGAGATAACACTATACAGACCCCACCCAGGACCATCCTAGAGATAACACTATACAGACCCCACCCAGGACCATCCTAGAGATAACACTATACAGACCCCACCCAGGTCCATCCTAGAGATAACACTATACAGACCCCACCCAGGACCATCCTAGAGATAACACTATACAGACCCCACCCAGGACCATCCTAGAGATAACACTATACAGACCCCACCCAGGACCATCCTAGAGATAACACTATACAGACCCCACCCAGGTCCATCCTAGAGATAACACTATACAGACCCCACCCAGGACCATCCTAGAGATAACACTATACAGACCCCATCCAGGTCCATCCTAGAGACAACACTATACAGACCTCACCCAGGACCATCCTAGAGATAACACTATACAGACCCCACCCAGGACCATCCTAGAGATAACACTATACAGACCCCACCCAGGACCATCCTAGAGATAACACTATACAGACCTCACCCAGGACCATCCTAGAGATAACACTATACAGACCCCACCCAGGACCATCCTAGAGATAACACTATACAGACCCCACCCAGGTCCATCCTAGAGATAACACTATACAGACCCCACCCAGGACCATCCTAGAGATAACACTATACAGACCTCACCCAGGTCCATCCTAGAGATAACACTATACAGACCCCACCCAGGACCATCTTAGAGATAACACTATAAAGACCCCATCCAGGTCCATCCTAGAGATAACACTATACAGACCCCACCCAGGACCATCCTAGAGATAACACTATACAGACCCCACCCAGGACCATCCTAGAGATAACACTATACAGACCCCACCCAGGTCCATCCTAGAGATAACACTATACAGACCCCACCCAGGACCATCCTAGAGATAACACTATACAGACCCCACCCAGGACCATCCTAGAGATAACACTATACAGACCCCACCCAGGTCCATCCTAGAGATAACACTATACAGACCCCACCCAGGACCATCCTAGAGATAACACTATACAGACCTCACCCAGGACCATCCTAGAGACACTATACAGACCCCATCCAGGACCATCCTAGAGATAACACTATACAGACCCCACCCAGGTCCATCCTAGAGATAACACTATACAGACCCCACCCAGGACCATCTTAGAGATAACACTATAAAGACCCCACCCAGGTCCATCCTAGAGATAACACTATACAGACCCCACCCAGGACCATCCTAGAGATAACACTATACAGACCCCACCCAGGACCATCCTAGAGATAACACTATACAGACCCCACCCAGGTCCATCCTAGAGATAACACTATACAGACCCCACCCAGGTCCATCCTAGAGATAACACTATACAGACCCCACCCAGGACCATCCTAGAGATAACACTATACAGACCCCATCCAGGTCCATCCTAGAGATAACACTATACAGACCCCACCCAGGACCATCCTAGAGATAACACTATACAGACCCCACCCAGGACCATCCTAGAGATAACACTATACAGACCCCACCCAGGACAATCCTAGAGATAACACTATACAGACCTCACCCAGGTCCATCCTAGAGATAACACTATACAGACCCCACCCAGGACCATCCTAGAGATAACACTATACAGACCCCACCCAGGACAATCCTAGAGATAAACTATACAGACCCCACCCAGGACCATCCTAGAGATAACACTATACAGACCCCACCCAGGACCATCCTAGAGATAACACTATACAGACCCCACCCAGGTCCATCCTAGAGATAACACTATACAGACCCCACCCAGGTCCATCCTAGAGATAACACTATACAGACCCCACCCAGGACCATCTTAGAGATAACACTATACAGACCCCACCCAGGACAATCCTAGAGATAACACTATACAGACCCCACCCAGGACCATCCTAGAGATAACACTATACAGACCCCACCCAGGACCATCCTAGAGATAACACTATACAGACCCCACCAAGGACCATCTTAGAGATAACACTATTAGACATTGGAACCGTCAAAAAATTTGTTCCGTTTCGTTCCGTTTCCATTCGTAAAAGAAAAATTGTAATTCGTGTACGAATTCGTACGAAATACGAATTTCGTACGAATCGTTAAAAAAATTGGAATCGTTACAAATTGTTACGAATCGTTAATAATCACTCGCGGCTAATGCATTGCCAGTTCCCGTAACACATAGAATAATTCTAATCCAACTACCAAATATCGAATTTCAACTAATACGAAGGAAATTATTATAGCGGATATAACGAATGATTCGAATGAATTTGAATGATTCGAATGACAAAGTGCCATTTTTGCAGGAAAAAAAGCTATTTAAAATCACTCACGGCTAATGAATTGTCGGCTCCCGTAACACAGAGAACTGTCATTCATTGAAAGTCATTAATAAAAATAAAAAAAAAGCGTGGGGGTCCCCCCAAATTCAATAACCAGGCCCTTCAGGTCTGCTATGGATATTAAGGGAAACCCCACTTCAAATTTTTTCAAAAAATGACGTGGGGTCCCCCCTAGATATCCATACCAGACCCTTCAGGTCTAGGATGGATTTTAAGGGGAACCCCGGCCAAAAAAAAAAAAAATGGCGTGGGGTCCCCTCAAAATCCATACCAGACCCTTTATCCGAGCACGCAACCTGGCAGGCCGCAGGAAAAGAGGGGGGGACGACAGCGGCCCCCCTCCCTCCTGAACCGTACCAGGCCACATTCCCTCAACATTGGGAGGGTGCTTTGACAATTCCTTTATTAAAATCTTCTTTCTTCTTTCTTCATCCTTCGGTTTCTTCATCTTCTGTCAGACGCAGCAAAGCCTCACACAGCAGGAGCCTCCCATTGCGAGGAGCGGCCCAAGAAGAGACGCCGACGCCATGGAAGAAGATGCCGGACGAGAAGGACGAGACCAGAGCAAGAAGAAGCGGATTGGAGGAAGAAGAAGATGGAAGAAGATGCCGGAAGGAGAAGAGGAAGAAACCGAAGGATGAAGAAAGGAAGAAGGAAGAGCAGAAGAAAGATTTTTATAATGGAATTGTCAAAGACCGTCTCCTGTCATTTTTACCATTTTTGCCACCTTTTTTGGTGAAATGGTAGGGGTACTTTTGTTCCCTTCTTACCATTTCACACAGGGGGAGGGGCAGGATCTGGGGGTCCCCTTGTTAAAGGGGGCTTCCAGATTCCGATAAGCCCCCCGCCCGCAGACCCCCACAATCAATGGCCAGGGTTGTGGGGATGAGGCCCTTGTCCCCATCAACATGGGGACAAGGTGCTTTGGGGGTCTCAGACCCCCAAAGCACCCTCCCAATGTTGAGGGCATGTGGCCTGGTACGGTTCAGGAGGGGGGAGGGCGCTCTCGTCCCCCCTCTTTTCCTGCGGCCTGCCAGGTTGCGTGCTCGGATAAAGGGTCTGGTATGGATTTTGAGGGGCCGGGGTTCCCCTTAAAATCCATCCCAGACCTGAAGGGTGTGGTATGGATATTTAGGGGGACCCCTACGTCATTTTTTTTTTAATTTGAAGCCGGGGTTCCCCTTAATATCCATAGCAGGACCATCCTAGAGATAACACTATACAGACCCCACCCAGGACCATCCTAGAGATAACACTATACAGACCTCACCCAGGACCATCCTAGAGATAACACTATACAGACCCCATCCAGGTCCATCCTAGAGATAACACTATAAAGACCCCACCCAGGACCATCCTAGAGATAACACTATACAGACCCCACCCAGGACCATCCTAGAGATAACACTATACAGACCCCACCCAGGACCATCCTAGAGATGACACTATAAAGACCCCATCCAGGTCCATCCTAGAGATAACACTATACAGACCCCACCCAGGACCATCCTAGAGATAACACTATACAGACCCCACCCAGGACCATCCTAGAGATAACACTATACAGACCCCACCCAGGACCATCCTAGAGATAACACCAAACCCCATCCAGGACCATCCTAGAGATAACACTATACAGACCCCACCCAGGACCATCCTAGAGATAACACTATACAAACCCCATCCAGGACCATCCTAGAGATAACACTATACAGACCTCACCCAGGACCATCCTAGAGATAACACTATACAGACCCCATCCAAGTCCATCCTAGAGATGACACTATACAGACCCCACCCAGGTCCATCCTAGAGATAACACTATACAGACCCCATCCAGGTCCATCCTAGAGATAACACTATACAGACCCCACCCAGGACCATCCTAGAGATAACACTATACAGACCCCATCCAGGTCCATCCTAGAGATAACACTATACAGACCTCACCCAGGACCATCCTAGAGATAACACTATACAGACCCCACCCAGGACCATCCTAGAGATAACACTATACAGACCCCACCCAGGACCATCCTAGAGATAACACTATACAGATCTCACCCAGGACCATCCTAGAGATAACACTATACAGACCTCACCCAGGACCATCCTAGAGATAACACTATACAGACCCCACCCAGGACCATCCTAGAGATAACACTATACAGACCCCACCCAGGTCCATCCTAGAGATAAACTATACAGACCCCACCCAGGACCATCCTAGAGATAACACTATACAGAACCCACCGAGGTCCATCCTAGAGATAACACTATACAGACCCCACCCAGGTCCATCCTAGAGATAACACTATACAGACCCCACCCAGGACCATCCTAGAGATAACACTATACAGACCCCACCGAGGTCCATCCTAGAGATAACACTATACAGACCCCACCCAGGACCATCCTAGAGACTATACAGACCCCACCCAGAGATAACACTATACAGACCCCACCCAGGACCATCCTAGAGATAACACTATACATACCCCACCCAGGACCATCCTAGAGATAACACTATACAGACCCCACCCAGGTCCATCCTAGAGATAACACTATACAGACCCCATCCAGGACCATCCTAGAGATAACACTATACAGACCCCACCCAGGTCCATCCTAGAGATAACACTATACAGACCCCACCCAGGTCCATCCTAGAGATAACACTATACAGACCCCACCCAGGTCCATCCTAGAGATAACACTATACAGACCCCACCCAGGACCATCCTAGAGATAACACTATACAGACCCCACCCAGGACCATCCTAGAGATAACACTATACAGACCCCACCCAGGACCATCCTAGAGATAACACTATACAGACCCCACCCAGGACCATCCTAGAGATAACACTATACAGACCCCATCCAGGTCCATCCTAGAGATAACACTATACAGACCCCACCCAGGTCCATCCTAGAGATAACACTATACAGACCCCACCCAGGTCCATCCTAGAGATAACACTATACAGACCCCACCCAGGACCATCCTATAGACACTATACAGACCCCACCCCCATCCTAGAGATAACACTATACAGACCCCACCCAGGACCATCCTAGAGATAACACTATACAGACCCCACCCAGGTCCATCCTAGAGATAACACTATACAGACCCCACCCAGGTCCATCCTAGAGATAACACTATACAGACCCCACCCAGGTCCATCCTAGAGATAACACTATACAGACCCCACCCAGGTCCATCCTAGAGATAACACTATACAGACCCCACCCAGGTCCATCCTAGAGATAACACTATACAGACCCCACCCAGGACCATCCTAGAGATAACACTATAAAGACCCCACCCAGGACCATCCTAGAGATAACACTATACAGACCCCACCCAGGACCATCCTAGAGATAACACTATACAGACCCCATCCAGGTCCATCCTAGAGATAACACTATACAGACCCCACCCAGGACCATCCTAGAGATAACACTATACAGACCCCACCCAGGACCATCCTAGAGATAACACTATACAGACTCCACCCAGGACCATCCTAGAGATGACACTATACAGACCCCACCCAGGACCATCCTAGAGATAACACTATAAAGACCCCATCCAGGACCATCCTAGAGATAACACTATACAGACCCCATCCAGGTCCATCCTAGAGATAACACTATACAGACCTCACCCAGGACCATCCTAGAGATAACACTATACAGACCCCATCCAAGTCCATCCTAGAGATAACACTATACAGACCCCACCCAGGACCATCCTAGAGATAACACTATACAAACCCCACCCAGGTCCATCCTAGAGATAACACTATACAGACCCCACCCAGGACCATCCTAGAGATAACACTATACAGACCCCACCCAGGTCCATCCTAGAGATAACACTATACAGACCCCACCCAGGTCCATCCTAGAGATAACACTATACAGACCCCACCCAGGACCATCCTAGAGATAACACTATACAGACCCCACCCAGGACCATCCTAGAGATAACACTATACAGACCCCACCCAGGACCATCCTAGAGATAACACTATACAGACCCCACCCAGGACCATCCTAGAGATAACACTATACAGACCCCACCCAGGACCATCCTAGAGATAACACTATACAGACCCCATCCAGGTCCATCCTAGAGATAACACTATACAGACCCCATCCAGGTCCATCCTAGAGATAACACTATACAGACCCCACCCAGGACCATCCTAGAGATAACACTATACAGACCCCACCCAGGACCATCCTAGAGATAACACTATACAGACCCCATCCAGGACCATCCTAGAGATAACACTATACAGACCCCACCCAGGACCATCCTAGAGATAACACTATACAGACCCCACCCAGGACCATCCTAGAGATAAACTATACAGACCCCACCCAGGACCATCCTAGAGATAACACTATACAGACCCCACCCAGGACCATCCTAGAGATAACACTATACAGACCCCACCCAGGACCATCCTAGAGATAACACTATACAGACCTCACCCAGGTCCATCCTAGAGATAACACTATACAGACCCCATCCAGGACCATCCTAGAGATAACACTATACAGACCCCATCCAGGACCATCCTAGAGATAACACTATACAGACCCCACCCAGGACCATCCTAGAGATAACACTATACAGACCCCATCCAGGACCATCCTAGAGATAACACTATACAGACCCCACCCAGGACCATCCTAGAGATAACACTATACAGACCCCACCCAGGACCATCCTAGAGATAACACTATACAAACCCCATCCAGGACCATCCTAGAGATAACACTATACAGACCTCACCCAGGTCCATCCTAGAGATAACACTATACAGACCCCACCCAGGTCCATCCTAGAGATAACACTATACAGACCCCACCCAGGTCCATCCTAGAGATAACACTATACAGACCCCACCCAGGACCATCCTAGAGATAACACTATACAGACCCCATCCAGGACCATCCTAGAGATAACACTATACAGACCCCACCCAGGACCATCCTAGAGATAACACTATACAGACCCCACCCAGGACCATCCTAGAGATAACACTATACAAACCCCATCCAGGACCATCCTAGAGATAACACTATACAGACCCCACCCAGGTCCATCCTAGAGATAACACTATACAGACCCCATCCAGGTCCCAGCCTGCAGACAGCACTATAGACAGTCCCTTTAGCACCGACAGAGAGGTTCCACATTGATATACAGAATTAGATTAGTCTCTTCAGCACCACAGGGGGTGGACAGCATCTCATAGAAACCTTATGTGCTCCTTCCATAAAAATCCACTTATGATCTTCACTTAATTTTCACATTTTTAGTTCCAAGGTTAATTGGTAGACAGGTTGATAAGAGGATTTCTGGTCACCATTCATATTAGTAGTTTACAGCAATACTAATAGCAGATACAGAGAACATTTTACCCCTCCAATAGAAAAAAAAGACCCTCAATAACATCAACTTGTCTGGAATCCTCCTCCGAGGAACTGCACACATCTGTCACTCTCCCACCAGACCTCCAACAACCTGTCCAATCACCAGCACCTTTGATATCACTTTATTATCCACGTTCAGTAGAGTTATCGGTCGCCAGTTCTTCAGGTCACGATCCTCCCCCTTTTTATAAGTAAAGTAACCACGCCCTCCTTCATTGATGGGGATCAGCTCCCAGTCTCCACTCAATACTTTACCACCTCCACCAAATGATCCTTTAGTATTGACCAAAACCCAACGTTCTAAAGAGAGCCCGTCTTTCCCTGGGGTCTTCTTCCTTGGCATCCTTCTCAGGTTCCCCTCCACCTCCTCTTCCATGACAATATTACAAAAGGGCTTCTGAATCCGCACTTTCCAAACTCCCCCTCAGGACCCCTCAGGACCTCACAACACTCCATCATTTCCTCTTCTGTAGTCCCTGATTACTCTTCATACAGTTTCTCATAGAAAAGCCTCATCTCCTCCACCACTTCCTCCCCACTCACTTCCCCGTCTTCTCTCAGCACGCTCTTTATCACTTTCTTTGCCCCCATAGCCCAAAGAACCTGGAGCATTGTTCTCCTTCCTCCATTTCTGGCATTTTCACACTAAACATTATTTTCCCTTTTTCCTGTAGGAATCTGCTCCTCTCCTCATTATCCAGCTCCTCTCCTCCCGCACCTTCTCCAGCTTCTCTTCCCGCACCTTCTCCAGCTCCTCTCCTCCCGCACCTTCTCCAGCTCCTTCTCCCGCACCTTCTCCAGCTCCTCTCCTCCCGCACCTTCTCCAGCTCCTCTCCTCCCGCACCTTCTCCAGCTTCTCCTCCCGCACCTTCTCCAGCTCCTCTCCTCCCGAATCTTCTCCAGCTCCTCCTCCCGCACCTTCTCCAGCTCCTCTCCTCCCGCACCTTCTCCAGCTCCTCTCCTCCCGCACCTTCTCCAGCTCCTCCTCCCGCACCTTCTCCAGCTCCTCCTCCCGCACCTTCTCCAGCTCCTCTCCTCCCGCACCTTCTCCAGCTCCTCTCCTCCCGCACCTTCTCCAGCTCCTCTCCTCCCGCACCTTCTCCAGCTCCTCTCCTCCCGCACCTTCTCCAGCTCCTCCTCCCGCACCTTCTCCAGCTCCTCTCCTCCCGCACCTTCTCCAGCTCCTCTCCTCCCGCACCTTCTCCAGCTCCTCTCCTCCCGCACCTTCTCCAGCTCCTCTCCTCCCGCACCTTCTCCAGCTCCTCCTCCCGCACCTTCTCCAGCTCCTCCTCCCGCACCTTCTCCAGCTCCTCTCCTCCCGCACCTTCTCCAGCTCCTCCTCCCGCACCTTCTCCAGCTCCTCCTCCCGCACCTTCTCCAGCTCCTCTCCTCCCGCACCTTCTCCAGCTCCTCTCCTCCCGCACCTTCTCCAGCTCCTCTCCTCCCGCACCTTCTCCAGCTCCTCCTCCCGCACCTTCTCCAGAACAATTCTCCAGCTCCTCTCCTCCCGCACCTTCTCCAGCTCCTCTCCTCCCGCACCTTCTCCAGCTCCTCCTCCACCTCAACACCCATTTTGTTACACCTTAATAACAGGTGAAATCTCTCCCCCGGGGCCTTTTCTCTCTCCCTCCCCCACCTTGCTCTTTCCACTCCTGTTTTCTTATCTGTACCTTGGCCCAGTCCCACCACTTCGTATTCCTTCCAACTCCTTTTTCCTTCTCACCAAATGTGCAAAAAACACCCCAAACTTATCACACACCTCCCCCTGATCCAAAATCATGGTATTCATGAGGCCCTGGATCCCTCTCCACATTCCTGCAGGCACAAAACATCCGCCTGCAGGCCCGCCGCCAACCAGACCTCACTCACATTTATAGAACTGACGGTTAAGGCCATAAAGAAAGAAAAATCTCTTAGCCATAAGAAATCTTTAGGAGAGTCATTCCATACTCTTCCTTCATCATCCCGACTTTCCCTCTGCCATCTCTTAGGACCAGGAGAACTAGCGGATTCTAGATCAGAGTCTCCACATAGGGCCATATGGAGTGACCCCTCCCCACTCTCAGAGGCCACTCCTTCAATTCTAGATCTCTTACCAGAAAACTCCTCCCCCTCCATTGTCAAAGGCACAAAGCGTTGTCCACACTCTTCATATCTTCTTCTTCCATCTCTTCCTCCCCAATCAGCCTGGAGACACTCTGCCCTGACCCAGAGACCAAGGTTTCTGCTCCACTTGCCTCTCCAACTTCTTCTGGCACGCCGTCCTGCTGCATAAACTCCTCCTCTACTTCTCCAGAACCTCTAGATGCCACCCTTTCTTGTATGCCCAGTGTAGAGTCGCCAGTCTCAGAGCCGGTCACTCCAACCTCCACTCATAGTAGAAACCAAAGCACCCCCCACTCCATCAACCGGAACCCCCTCACTTCCAGGCTCAGCCTCCTGAGCCGTGGCTGGACGGGGCACACCAGACGTGGCCGCATCATTATTTACTTCCGCGGGTCCCCCCCTGGTCCCCCTCCCCACACCACCATCATGCCTCCGCCAACACCTTCCCTTAGAGTTAAGCATCCGTCGCATCTTCTCATGCGACACAATGTGCGCAAAAGTTTATTTTGCTTCGCAGTCTCACAAAATGGCCTTCTCTTTTACAGTCACTTGCAGCGGGTCCTGCCTGAATACAAAAGCGGCACACTGATCCCTCCTCACAGTCCGCACTCATATGCCCACATTTAAAGGACCTTCGACAGCCGGGGGCCTCCTCATTCCACCAATACATCCCTCATCCTTCCTAAAACGCCCAAAGAACCTGGACTTCCCTGACCAAATACCCCACTTAACACTTTTCTCCTCCTCGCAGGTCTTCACAGTATGTCTTCAGGAAAGCCCACACCAAGGCTGGATCCACGAAGGGAATATAAAGATGGAGTCACCTTCTCCTCCGGCATGAACAAAAGCTGAACCCCAAACAGCTCCGAGATCTCACTTTTCTTTACCTTTGCCTCTTCCAAAATTCTCCAACACACCTCAGAAGACCCAAAAGTTATATCATAAGCCCCCTGCTGGGGGAAATCCTGCAGACACGTTATGTCACTTACCTTGACATCAAAGACGTCCATCAAAAGCTCCACAATGACTGTCCATAACGTCACCATCAATTTCGCACCATCACACCAACGTCACCATCAATTTCACACCATCACACCAACGTCACCATCAATTTCACACCATCGAACCAACATCACCATAAATTTCGTACCATCGCACCAACATCACCATCAATTTCACACCATCGCACCAACGTCTCCATCAATTTCACACCATCGCACCAACGTCACCATCAATTTCACACCATCGCACCAACATCACCATCAATTTCACACCATCACACTGATATTGGGGTGCCGTAGCACACCTTATTGATCCTCTGATATTGGGGTGCCGTAGCACACCTTATTGATGATCTGATATTGGGGTCCTCTAGCCCACCTTACTGATCCTCTGTCTGTCATTGGGTGCTGTAGCCCAGTGCTATGTGTTAGCTCTCTATATTTAGGTGTGTTTTGCTGCTATCTATTCTTAGCTGGATGCAGGGAGGGTCATGAAGCCAGGCTGCTATTATTAGCTCACTGCAGAGTGCTGCAGAACGATGAGCTGCTATTTTTAGATCTTATTCCTTCAGCAGCAACGATCGTTCCTGAATTCTAATCAAAGCCAAGCAGGTGCAGCAAATATGGATCAGGGTGTCCTCTCCCTCCTCTCCTCTCCTCTCCTCTCTATCTCCTCTCCTCTCCTCTCTCTCCTCTCCTCTCCTCTCCCTCTCCTCTCCTCTCCCTCCCTCCTCTCCTCTCTCTCTCTCTCCTCTCCTCT
The DNA here is from genome assembly GCA_028564925.1 of Lithobates sylvaticus. Classification (NCBI taxonomy): domain Eukaryota; kingdom Metazoa; phylum Chordata; class Amphibia; order Anura; family Ranidae; genus Lithobates; species Lithobates sylvaticus. The sequence goes on along the minus strand of CM053035.1, from coordinate 206,943 downwards.
CCTCTCCTCCTCTCCTCTCTCTCTCTCCCTCCTCTCCTCTCCTCTATCTCCTCTCCTCTCCCCTCTCCTCCTCTACTCCTCTCTCCTCTCTCCCTCCTCTCCTCTCCTCTATCTCCTCTCTCCCTCTTCTCTTCCTCCTCTGGACACACTAAGCTTCATATATTCACATTAGAGAATAATGTAAAGCCAACCCTTTACATCAGAGGGTACTCCATCACATCAGAGGGTCCTCCATCACATCAGAGGGTCCCCATCACATCCGAGGATCCCCATCACATCAGAGGGTCCACCATCACATCAGAGGGTCCCTATCACATCAGAGGGTCCCTATCACATCAGAGGGTCCCCATCACATCAGAGGGTCCTCCATCACATCAGAGGATCCCCCATCACATCAGAGGATCCCCATCACATCAGAGGGTCCCCATCACATCAGAGGGTCCTCCATCACATCAGAGGGTCCCCATCACATCAGAGGGTCCCCATCACATCAGAGGGTCCCCATCACATCAGAGGGTCCTCCATCACATCAGAGGATCCCCATCACATCAGAGGGTCCCCATCACATCAGAGGGTCCCCATCACATCAGAGGATCCTCATCACATCAGAGGGTCCTCCATCACATCAGAGGGTCCCCATCACATCAGAGGGTCCTCATCACATCAGAGGGTCCCCATCACATCAGAGGGTCCCCCATCACATCAGAGGATCCCCATCACATCAGAGGGTCCCCATCACATCAGAGGGTCCCCATCACATCAGAGGGTCCTCCCATCACATCAGAGGGTCCCAATCACATCAGAGGGTCCTCCATCACATCAGAGGGTCCCCATCACATCAGAGGGTCCCCATCACATCAGAGGGTCCCCATCACATCAGAGGGTCCCCATCACATGAGAGGGTCCCCATCACATCAGAGGGTCCCCCATCACATCAGAGGGTCCTCCATCACATCAGAGGGTCCCTATCACATCAGAGGATCCCCATCACATCAGAGGGTCCCTATCACATCACATCAGAGGGGCCCCATCACATCAGAGGGTCCTCCATCACATCAGAGGGTCCCCATCACATCAGAGGGTCCCCATCACATCAGAGGGTCCCCATCACATCAGGGTCCCCATCACATCAGAGGGTCCCCATCACATCAGAGGGTCCCCATCACATCAGAGGGTCCTCCATCACATCAGAGGATCCCCATCACATCAGAGGGTCCCTATCACATCAGAGGGTCCCCATCACATCAGAGGGTCCTCCATCACATCAGAGGATCCCCCATCACATCAGAGGATCCCCATCACATCAGAGGGTCCCCCATCACATCAGAGGATCCCCATCACATCAGAGGGTCCCCATCACATCAGAGGGTCCCCATCACATCAGAGGGTCCTCCATCACATCAGAGGGTCCCAATCACATCAGAGGGTCCTCCATCACATCAGAGGGTCCCCATCACATCAGAGGGTCCCCATCACATCAGAGGATCCTCATCACATGAGAGGGTCCTCCATCACATCAGAGGGTCCCCATCACATCAGAGGGTCCCCATCACATCAGAGGGTCCTCCATCACATCAGAGGGTCCCCATCACATCAGAGGGTCCCCATCACATCAGAGGGTCCTCCATCAGATCAGAGGGTCCCCATCACATCAGAGGGTCCTCCATCACATCAGAGGGTCCCCATCACATCAGAGGGACCTCCATCACATCAGAGGGTCCCCATCACATCAGAGGGTCCTCCATCAGATCAGAGGGTCTCCATCACATCAGAGGGTCCTCCATCACATCAGAGGGTCCTCATCACATCAGAGGGTCCTCCATCACATCAGAGGGTCCTCCATCACATCAGAGGGTCCCCATCACATCAGAGGGTCCCCATCACATCAGAGGGTCCTCCATCACATCAGAGGGTCTCCATCACATCAGAGGGTCCTCCATCACATCAGAGGGTCCCCATCACATCAGAGGGTCCTCCATCAGATCAGAGGGTCTCCATCACATCAGAGGGTCCTCCATCACATCAGAGGGTCCTCATCACATCAGAGGGTCCCCATCACTCAGAAGGTCCTCCATCACATCAGAGGGTCCTCAATCACATCAGAGGGTCCTCCATCACATCAGAGGGTCCCCATCACATCAGAGGTCCCCATCACATCAGAGGGTCCTCCATCACATCAGAGGGTCCCCATCACATCAGAGGGTTCTCCATCACATCAGAGGGTCCCCATCACATCAGAGGGTCCTCCATCAGATCAGAGGGTCTCCATCACATCAGAGGGTCCTCCATCACATCAGAGGGTCCTCATCACATCAGAGGGTCCTCCATCACATCAGAAGCTCACACTTTACATTAGAGGGTCCCCTTTACATCAGAAGCCTTATTTCACATCAGAGGGTCCCTCATTGCATCAAAAGCCCCCATAACATTAGAAGCCCTCCTTAACATTCTGATTCTCTTTCTGATGGTGCTGGGCACTGTGGTTCTCTTTCTGGTGGTGCTGGGCATTGTGGTTCTCTTTCTGGTGGTGCTTGGCATTGTGGTTCTCTTTCTGGTGGTGCTGGGCACTGTGGTTCTCTTTCTGGTGGTGCTGGGCAGTGTGGTTCTCTTTCTGGTGGTGCTGGGCACTGTGGTTCTCTTTCTGGTGGCGCTGGGCAGTGTGGTTCTCTTTCTGGTGGTGCTGGGCACTGTGGTTCTCTTTCTGGTGGTGCTGGGCACTGTGGTTCTCTTTCTGGTGGTGCTGGGCATTGTTGTTCTCTTTCTGGTAGTGCTGGGCATTGTGGTTCTCTTTCTGGTGGTGCTGGGCACTGTGGTTCTCTTTCTGGTGGTGCTGGGCATTGTTGTTCTCTTTCTGGTGGTGCTGGGCACTGTGGTTCTCTTTCTGGTGGTGCTGGGCACTGTGGTTCTCTTTCTGGTGGTGCTGGGCATTGTGGTTCTCTTTCTTGTGGTGCTGGGCATTGTGGTTCTCTTTATGATGGTGCTGGGCATTGTGGTTCTCTTTCTGGTGGTGCTGGGCATTGTGGTTCTCTTTCTTGTGGTGCTGGGCATTGTGGTTCTCTTTATGATGGTGCTGGGCACTGTGGTTCTCTTTATGGTGGTGCTGGGCATTGTGGTTCTCTTTCTGGTGGTGCTGGGCATTGTGGTTCTCTTTCTGGTGGTGCTGGGCATTGTGGTTCTCTTTCTGGTGGTGCTGGGCACTGTGGTTCTCTTTCTGATGGTGCTGGGCAGTGTGGTTCTCTTTCTGGTGGTGCTGGGCAGTGTGGTTCTCTTTCTGGTGGTGCTGGGCATTGTGGTTCTCTTTCTGGTGGTGCTTGGCACTGTGGTTCTCTTTCTGGTGTGTGTGTTCTCTTTCTGGTGGTGCTGGGCATTGTGGTTCTCTTTCTGGTGGTGCTGGGCACTGTGGTTCTCTTTCTGGTGGTGCTGGGCAGTGTGGTTCTCTTTCTGGTGGTGCTGGGCACTGTGGTTCTCTTTCTGGTGGTGCTGGGCACTGTGGTTCTCTTTCTGGTGGTGCTGGGCACTGTGGTTCTCTTTCTGGTGGTGCTGGGCACTGTGGTTCTCTTTCTGGTGGTGCTGGGCACTGTGGTTCTCTTTCTGGTGGTGCTGGGCACAGTGGTTCTCTTTCTGGTGGTGCTGGGCACTGTGGTTCTCTTTCTGGTGGTGCTGGGCACTGTGGTTCTCTTTCTGGTGGTGCTGGGCACTGTGGTTCTCTTTCTGGTGGTGCTGGGCACTGTGGTTCTCTTTCTGGTGGTGCGGGGCAGTGTGGTTCTCTGTCTGGTGGTGCTGGGCACTGTGGTTCTCTTTCTGGTGGTGCTGGGCACTGTGGTTCTCTTTCTGATGGTGCTGGGCACTGTGGTTCTCTTTCTGGTGGTGCTGGGCACTGTGGTTCTCTTTCTGGTGGTGCTGGGCACTGTGGTTCTCTTTCTGGTGGTGCTGGGCACTGTGGTTCTCTTTCTGGTGGTGCTGGGCATTGTGGTTCTCTTTCTGGTGGTGCTGGGCACTGTGGTTCTCTTTCTGGTGGTGCTGTGCACTGTGGTTCTCTTTCTGGTGGTGCTGGGCAGTGTGGTTCTCTTTCTGGTGGTGCTGGGCACTGTGGTTCTCTTTCTGGTGGTGCTGGGCACTGTGGTTCTCTTTCTGGTGGTGCTGGGCACTGTGGTTCTCTTTCTGGTGGTGCTGGGCACTGTGGTTCTCTTTCTGGTGGTGCTGGGCAGTGTGGTTCTCTTTCTGGTGGTGCTGGGCACTGTGGTTCTCTTTCTGGTGGTGCTGGGCACTGTGGTTCTCTTTCTGGTGGTGCTGGGCAGTGTGGTTCTCTTTCTGGTGGTGCTGGGCACTGTGGTTCTCTTTCTGGTGGTGCTGGGCATTGTGGTTCTCTTTCTGGTGGTGCTGGGCACTGTGGTTCTCTTTCTGGTGGTGCTGGGCAGTGTGGTTCTCTTTCTGGTGGTGCTGGGCACTGTGGTTCTCTTTCTGGTGGTGCTGGGCACTGTGGTTCTCTTTCTGGTGGTGCTGGGCACTGTGGTTCTCTTTCTGGTGGTGCTGGGCAGTGTGGTTCTCTTTCTGGTGGTGCTGCTGGGCTCTTGTGGTTCTCTTTCTGGTGGTGCTGGGCACTCTGTGGTTCTCTTTCTGGTGGTGCTGGGCAGTGTGGTTCTCTTTCTGGTGGTGCTGGGCACTGTGGTTCTCTTTCTGGTGGTGCTGGGCACTGTGGTTCTCTTTCTGGTGGTGCTGGGCATTGTGGTTCTCTTTCTGGTGGTGCTGGGCACTGTGGTTCTCTTTCTGGTGGTGCTGGGCACTGTGGTTCTCTTTCTGGTGGTGCTGGGCATTGTGGTTCTCTTTCTGGTGGTGCTGGGCACTGTGGTTCTCTTTCTTGTGGTGCTGGGCACTGTGGTTCTCTTTCTGGTGGTGCTGGGCAGTGTGGTTCTCTTTCTGGTGGTGCTGGGCACTGTGGTTCTCTTTCTGGTGGTGCTGGGCACTGTGGTTCTCTTTCTGGTGGTGCTGGGCACTGTGGTTCTCTTTCTGGTGGTGCTGGGCATTGTGGTTCTCTTTCTGGTGGTGCTGGGCAGTGTGGTTCTCTTTCTGGTGGTGCTGGGCACTGTGGTTCTCTTTCTGGTGGTGCTGGGCACTGTGGTTCTCTTTCTGGTGGTGCTGGGCATTGTGGTTCTCTTTCTGGTGGTGCTGGGCACTGTGGTTCTCTTTCTGGTGGTGCTGGGCACTGTGGTTCTCTTTCTGGTGGTGCTGGGCATTGTGGTTCTCTTTCTGGTGGTGCTGGGCACTGTGGTTCTCTTTCTGGTGGTGCTGGGCACTGTGGTTCTCTTTCTGGTGGTGCTGGGCACTGTGGTTCTCTTTCTGGTGGTGCTGGGCACTGTGGTTCTCTTTCTGGTGGTGCTGGGCATTGTGGTTCTCTTTCTGGTGGTGCTGGGCAGCATTGTGGTTCTCTTTCTGGTGGTGCTGGGCACTGTGGTTCTCTTTCTGGTGGTGCTGGGCACTGTGGTTCTCTTTCTGGTGGTGCTGGGCATTGTGGTTCTCTTTCTGGTGGTGCTGGGCACTGTGGTTCTCTTTCTGGTGGTGCTGGGCACTGTGGTTCTCTTTCTGGTGGTGCTGGGCATTGTGGTTCTCTTTCTGGTGGTGCTGGGCACTGTGGTTCTCTTTCTGGTGGTGCTGGGCACTGTGGTTCTCTTTCTGGTGGTGCTGGGCACTGTGGTTCTTTCTGGTGGTGCTGGGCACTGTGGTTCTCTTTCTGGTGGTGCTGGGCATTGTGGTTCTCTTTCTGGTGGTGCTGGGCACTGTGGTTCTCTTTCTGGTGGTGCTGGGCACTGTGGTTCTCTTTCTGGTGGTGCTGGGCACTGTGGTTCTCTTTCTGGTGGTGCTGGGCACTGAGGTTCTCTTTCTGTGGTGCTGGGCACTGTGGTTCTCTCTGGTGGTGCTGGGCACTGTGGTTCTCTTTCTGGTGGTGCTGGGCATTGTGGCTCTTTCTGGTGGTGTGGTTTGTGTTTCTCTTTCTGGTGGTGCTGGGCAGTGTGGTTCTCTTTCTGGTGGTGCTGGGCACTGTGGTTCTCTTTCTGGTGGTGCTGGGCACTGTGGTTCTCTTTCTGGTGGTGCTGGGCACAGTGGTTCTCTTTCTGGTGGTGCTGGGCACTGTGGTTCTCTTTCTGGTGGTGCTGGGCATTGTGGTTCTCTTTCTGGTGGTGCTGGGCAGTGTGGTTCTCTTTCTGGTGGTGCAGTGTGGTTCTCTTTCTGGTGGTGCTGGGCAGTGTGGTTCTCTTTCTGGTGGTGCTGGGCACAGTGGTTCTCTTTCTGGTGGTGCTGGGCATTGTGGTTCTCTTTCTGGTGGTGCTGGGCATTGTGGTTCTCTTTCTGGTGGTGCTGGGCAATGTGGTTCTCTTTCTGGTGGTGCTGGGCATTGTGGTTCTCTTTCTGGTGGTGCTGGGCATTGTGGTTCTCTTTCTGGTGTGCTGGGCACTGTGGTTCTCTTTCTGGTGGTGATTGCGCATTGTGGTTCTCTTTCTGGTGGTGCTGGGCACTGTGGTTCTCTTTCTGGTGGTGCTGGGCACTGTGGTTCTCTTTCTGGTGGTGCTGGGCATTGTGGTTCTCTTTCTGGTGGTGCTGGGCACTGTGGTTCTCTTTCTGGTGGTGCTGGGAAGTGTGGTTCTCTCTGGTGGTGCTGGTGGTGGTGGGCACTGTGGTTCTCTTTCTGGTGGTGATTGGCACTGTGGTTCTCTTTCTGGTGGGTAAAGTGGATACTGTTGGATGCAGTGGGTAGGTTGGGCACAGGTGGGTGCAGTGGGTAAGTTGGGCACAGATGGGTGCCGTGGGTAGGTTGGGCACTGTGGTTCTCTTTCTGGTGGCGGTGCTGGGCAGTGTGGTTCTCTTTCTTGTGGTGCTGTGCACTGTGGTTCTCTTTCTGGTGGTGCTGGGCATTGTGGTTCTCTTTCTGGTGGTGCTGGGAAGTGTGGTTCTCTTTCTGGTGGTGCTGGGCAGTGTGGTTCTCTTTCTGGTGGTGCTGGGCATTGTGGTTCTCTTTCTGGTGGTGCTGGGCACTGTGGTTCTCTTTCTTGTGGTGCTGGGCATTGTGGTTCTCTTTCTGGTGGTGCTGGGCACTGTGGTTCTCTTTCTGGTGGTGCTGGGCAGTGTGGTTCTCTTTCTGGTGGTGCTGGGCTCTGTGGTTCTCTTTCTGGTGGTGCTGGGCATTGTGGTTCTCTTTCTGGTGGTGCTGGGCACTGTGGTTCTCTTTCTGGTGGTGCTGGGCAGTGTGGTTCTCTTTCTGGTGGTGCTGGGCAGTGTGGTTCTCTTTCTGGTGGTGCTGGGCAGTGTGGTTCTCTTTCTGGTGGTGCTGGGCACTGTGGTTCTCTTTCTGGTGGTGCTGGGCACTGTGGTTCTCTTTCTGGTGGTGCTGGGCACTGTGGTTCTCTTTCTGGTGGTGCTGGGCACTGTGGTTCTCTTTCTGGTGGTGCTGGGCATTGTGGTTCTCTTTCTGGTGGTGCTGGGCACTGTGGTTCTCTTTCTGGTGGTGCTGGGCAGTGTGGTTCTCTTTCTGGTGGTGCTGGGAAGTGTGGTTCTCTTTCTGATGGTGCTGGGCACCATGGTTCTCTTTCTGGTGGTGCTGGGCATTGTGGTTCTCTTTCTGGTGGTGCTGGGCAGTGTGGTTCTCTTTCTGGTGGTGCTGCGCATTGTGGTTCTCTTTCTGGTAGTGCTGGGCATTGTTGTTCTCTTTCTGGTGGTGATTGGCACTGTGGTTCTCTTTCTGGTGGTGATTGGCACTGTGGTTCTCTTTCTGGTGGTGCTGGGCACTGTGGTTCTCTTTCTGGTGGTGCTGGGCATTGTGGTTCTCTTTCTGGTGGTGCTGGGCATTGTGGTTCTCTTTCTGGTGGTGCTGGGCAGTGTGGTTCTCTTTCTGGTGGTGCTGGGCACTGTGGTTCTCTTTCTGGTGGTGATTGGCACTGTGGTTCTCTTTCTGGTGGGTAAAGTGGATACTGTTGGATGCAGTGGGTAGGTTGGGCACAGGTGGGTGCAGTGGGTAAGTTGGGCACAGATGGTGGCGGTGCTGGGCAGTGTGGTTCTCTTTCTTGTGGTGCTGTGCACTGTGGTTCTCTTTCTGGTGGTGCTGGGCACTGTGGTTCTCTTTCTGGTGGTGCTGGGCATTGTGGTTCTCTTTCTGGTGGTGCTGGGCATTGTGGTTCTCTTTCTGGTGGTGCTGGGCATTGTGGTTCTCTTTCTGGTGGTGCTGGGCATTGTGGTTCTCTTTCTGGTGGTGCTGGGCAGTGTGGTTCTCTTTCTGGTGGTGCTGGGCACTGTGGTTCTCTTTCTGGTGGTGCTGGGCACTGTGGTTCTCTTTCTGGTGGTGCTGGGCACTGTGGTTCTCTTTCTGGTGGTGCTGGGCACTGTGGTTCTCTTTCTGGTGGTGCTGGGCATTGTGGTTCTCTTTCTGGTGGTGCTGGGCATTGTGGTTCTCTTTCTGGTGGTGCTGGGCATTGTGGTTCTCTTTCTGGTGGTGCTGGGCACTGTGGTTCTCTTTCTGGTGGTGCTGGGCACTGTGGTTCTCTTTCTGGTGGTGCTGGGCAGTGTGGTTCTCTTTCTGGTGGTGCTGGGCACTGTGGTTCTCTTTCTGGTGGTGCTGGGCACTGTGGTTCTCTTTCTGGTGGTGCTGGGCACTGTGGTTCTCTTTCTGGTGGTGCTGGGCATTGTGGTTCTCTTTCTGGTGGTGCTGGGCACTGTGGTTCTCTTTCTGGTGGTGCTGGGCACTGTGGTTCTCTTTCTGGTGGTGCTGGGCATTGTGGTTCTCTTTCTGGTGGTGCTGGGCATTGTGGTTCTCTTTCTGGTGGTGCTGGGCATTGTGGTTCTCTTTCTGGTGGTGCTGGGAAGTGTGGTTCTCTTTCTGGTGGTGCTGGGCACTGTGGTTCTCTTTCTGGTGGTGCTGGGCATTGTGGTTCTCTTTCTGGTGGTGCTGGGCATTGTGGTTCTCTTTCTGGTGGTGCTGGGCACTGTGGTTCTCTTTCTGGTGGTGCTGGGCATTGTGGTTCTCTTTCTGGTGGTGCTGGGCACTGTGGTTCTCTTTCTGGTGGTGCTGGGCACTGTGGTTCTCTTTCTGGTGGTGCTGGGCACTGTGGTTCTCTTTCTGGTGGTGCTGGGCATTGTGGTTCTCTTTCTGGTGGTGCTGGGCATTGTGGTTCTCTTTCTGGTGGTGCTGGGCATTGTGGTTCTCTTTCTGGTGGTGCTGGGCATTGTGGTTCTCTTTCTGGTGGTGCTGGGCATTGTGGTTCTCTTTCTGGTGGTGCTGGGCATTGTGGTTCTCTTTCTGGTGGTGCTGGGCACTGTGGTTCTCTTTCTGGTGGTGCTGGGCATTGTGGTTCTCTTTCTGGTGGTGCTGGGCACTGTGGTTCTCTTTCTGGTGGTGCTGGGCAGTGTGGTTCTCTTTCTGGTGGTGCTGGGCAGTGTGGTTCTCTTTCTGGTGGTGCTGGGCACTGTGGTTCTCTTTCTGGTGGTGCTGGGCACTGTGGTTCTCTTTCTGGTGGTGCTGGGCATTGTGGTTCTCTTTCTGGTGGTGCTGGGCACTGTGGTTCTCTTTCTGGTGGTGCTGGGCATTGTGGTTCTCTTTCTGGTGGTGCTGGGCACTGTGGTTCTCTTTCTGGTGGTGCTGGGCATTGTGGTTCTCTTTCTGGTGGTGCTGGGCACTGTGGTTCTCTTTCTGGTGGTGCTGGGCAGTGTGGTTCTCTTTCTGGTGGTGCTGGGCACTGTGGTTCTCTTTCTGGTGGTGCTGGGCATTGTGGTTCTCTTTCTGGTGGTGCTGGGCAGTGTGGTTCTCTTTCTGGTGGTGCTGGGCACTGTGGTTCTCTTTCTGGTGGTGCTGGGCATTGTGGTTCTCTTTCTGGTGGTGCTGGGCACTGTGGTTCTCTTTCTGGTGGTGCTGGGCACTGTGGTTCTCTTTCTGGTGGTGCTGGGCACTGTGGTTCTCTTTCTGGTGGTGCTGGGCACTGTGGTTCTCTTTCTGGTGGTGCTGGGCATTGTGGTTCTCTTTCTGGTGGTGCTGGGCATTGTGGTTCTCTTTCTGGTGGTGCTGGGCATTGTGGTTCTCTTTCTGGTGGTGCTGGGAACTGTGGTTCTCTTTCTGGTGGTGCTGGGCAGTGTGGTTCTTTCTGGTGGTGCTGGGCATTGTGGTTCTCTTTCTGGTGGTGCTGGGCATTGTGGTTCTCTTTCTGGTGGTGCTGGGCAGTGTGGTTCTCTTTCTGGTGGTGCTGGGCATTGTGGTTCTCTTTCTGGTGGTGCTGGGCACTGTGGTTCTCTTTCTGGTGGTGCTGGGCATTGTGGTTCTCTTTCTGGTGGTGCTGGGCACTGTGGTTCTCTTTCTGGTGGTGCTGGGCATTGTGGTTCTCTTTCTGGTGGTGCTGGGCATTGTGGTTCTCTTTCTGGTGGTGCTGGGCACTGTGGTTCTCTTTCTGGTGGTGCTGGGCATTGTGGTTCTCTTTCTGGTGGTGCTGGGCACTGTGGTTCTCTTTCTGGTGGTGCTGGGCATTGTGGTTCTCTTTCTGGTGGTGCTGGGCACTGTGGTTCTCTTTCTGGTGGTGCTGGGCACTGTGGTTCTCTTTCTGATGGTGCTGGGCATTGTGGTTCTCTTTCTGGTGGTGCTGGGCACTGTGGTTCTCTTTCTGGTGGTGCTGGGCACTGTGGTTCTCTTTCTGGTGGTGCTGGGCACTGTGGTTCTCTTTCTGGTGGTGCTGGGCACTGTGGTTCTCTTTCTGGTGGTGCTGGGCATTGTGGTTCTCTTTCTGGTGGTGCTGGGCACTGTGGTTCTCTTTCTGGTGGTGCTGGGCATTGTGGTTCTCTTTCTGGTGGTGCTGGGCACTGTGGTTCTCTTTCTGGTGGTGCTGGGCATTGTGGTTCTCTTTCTGGTGGTGCTGGGCACTGTGGTTCTCTTTCTGGTGGTGCTGGGCAGTGTGGTTCTCTTTCTGGTGGTGCTGGGCACTGTGGTTCTCTTTCTGGTGGTGCTGGGCATTGTGGTTCTCTTTCTGGTGGTGCTGGGCACTGTGGTTCTCTTTCTGGTGGTGCTGGGCACTGTGGTTCTCTTTCTGGTGGTGCTGGGCACTGTGGTTCTCTTTCTGATGGTGTTGGGCATTGTGGTTCTCTTTCTGGTGGTGCTGGGCACTGTGGTTCTCTTTCTGGTGGGTAAAGTGGATACTGTTGGATGCAGTGGGTAAGTTGGGCACAGATGGGTGGCGGTGCTGGGCAGTGTGGTTCTTTTTCTGGTTGTGCTGGGCATTGTGGTTCTCTTTCTGGTGGTGCTGGGCACTGTGGTTCTCTTTCTGGTGGTGCTGGGCACTGTGGTTCTCTTTCTGGTGGTGCTGGGCAGTGTGGTTCTCTTTCTGGTGGTGCTGGGCATTGTGGTTCTCTTTCTGGTGGTGCTGGGCACTGTGGTTCTCTTTCTGGTGGTGCTGGGCACTGTGGTTCTCTTTCTGGTGGTGCTGGGCATTGTGGTTCTCTTTCTGGTGGTGCTGGGCACTGTGGTTCTCTTTCTGGTGGTGCTGGGCACTGTGGTTCTCTTTCTGGTGGTGCTGGGCCCCGTGGTTCTCTTTCTGGTGGTGCTGGGCACTGTGGTTCTCTTTCTGGTGGTGCTGCGCATTGTGGTTCTCTTTCTGGTGGTGCTGGGCAGTGTGGTTCTCTTTCTGGTGGTGCTGGGCACTGTGGTTCTCTTTCTGGTGGTGCTGGGCACTGTGGTTCTCTTTCTGATGGTGCTGGGCACTGTGGTTCTCTTTCTGGTGGTGCTGGGCACTGTGGTTCTCTTTGTGGTGGTGCTGGGCACTGTGGTTCTCTTTCTGGTGGTGCTGGGCACTGTGGTTCTCTTTCTGGTGGTGCTGGGCATTGTGGTTCTCTTTCTGGTGGTGCTGGGCACTGTGGTTCTCTTTCTGGTGGTGCTGGGCTGTGGTTCTCTTTCTGGTGGTGCTGGGCACTGTGGTTCTCTTTCTGGTGGTGCTGGGCAGTGTGGTTCTCTTTCTGGTGGTGCTGGGCATTGTGGTTCTCTTTCTGGTGGTGCTGGGCATTGTGGTTCTCTTTCTGGTGGTGCTGGGCATTGTGGTTCTCTTTCTGGTTCTCTTTCTGGTGGTGCTGGGCACTGTGGTTCTCTTTCTGGTGGTGCTGGGCATTGTGGTTCTCTTTCTGGTGGTGCTGGGCACTGTGGTTCTCTTTCTGGTGGTGCTGGGCATTGTGGTTCTCTTTCTGGTGGTGCTGGGCACTGTGGTTCCCTTTCTGGTGGTGCTGGGCATTGTGGTTCCCTTTCTGGTGGTGCTGGGCATTGTGGTTCTCTTTCTGGTGGTGCTGGGCACTGTGGTTCTCTTTCTGGTGGTGCTGGGCATTGTGGTTCTCTTTCTGGTGGTGCTGGGCACTGTGGTTCTCTTTCTGATGGTGCTGGGCATTGTGGTTCTCTTTCTGGTGGTGCTGGGCACTGTGGTTCTCTTTCTGGTGGTGCTGGGCACTGTGGTTCTCTTTCTGATGGTGCTGGGCATTGTGGTTCTCTTTCTGGTGGTGCTGGGCACTGTGGTTCTCTTTCTGGTGGTGCTGGGCACTGTGGTTCTCTTTCTGGTGGTGCTGGGCACTGTGGTTCTCTTTCTGGTGGTGCTGGGCACTGTGGTTCTCTTTCTGGTGGTGCTGGGCATTGCGGTTCTCTTTCTGGTGGTGCTGGGCACTGTGGTTCTCTTTCTGGTGGTACTGGGCATTGTGGTTCTCTTTCTGGTGGTGCTGGGCAGTGTGGTTCTCTTTCTGGTGGTGCTGGGCATTGTGGTTCTCTTTCTGGTGGTGCTGGGCACTGTGGTTCTCTTTCTGGTGGTGCTGGGCCCTGTGGTTCTCTTTCTGGTGGTGCTGGGCACTGTGGTTCTCTTTCTGGTGGTGCTGGGCATTGTGGTTCTCTTTCTGGTGGTGCTGGGCACTGTGGTTCTCTTTCTGGTGGTGCTGGGCACTGTGGTTCTCTTTCTGGTGGTGCTGGGCACTGTGGTTCTCTTTCTGATGGTGTTGGGCATTGTGGTTCTCTTTCTGGTGGTGCTGGGCACTGTGGTTCTCTTTCTGGTGGGTAAAGTGGATACTGTTGGATGCAGTGGGTAAGTTGGGCACAGATGGGTGGCGGTGCTGGGCAGTGTGGTTCTTTTTCTGGTAGTGCTGGGCATTGTGGTTCTCTTTCTGGTGGTGCTGGGCACTGTGGTTCTCTTTCTGGTGGTGCTGGGCACTGTGGTTCTCTTTCTGGTGGTGCTGGGCAGTGTGGTTCTCTTTCTGGTGGTGCTGGGCATTGTGGTTCTCTTTCTGGTGGTGCTGGGCACTGTGGTTCTCTTTCTGGTGGTGCTGGGCACTGTGGTTCTCTTTCTGGTGGTGCTGGGCATTGTGGTTCTCTTTCTGGTGGTGCTGGGCAGTGTGGTTCTCTTTCTGGTAGTGCTGGGCATTGTGGTTCTCTTTCTGGTGGGAAAAGTGGATACTGTTGGATGCAGTGGGTAAGTTGGGCACAGATGGGTGCCGTGAGTAGGTTGGGCACATATGGTGGCGGTGCTGGGCAGTGTGGTTCTCTTTCTGGTAGTGCTGGGCATTGTGGTTCTCTTTCTGGTGGTGCTGGGCACTGTGGTTCTCTTTCTGGTGGTGCTGGGCACTGTGGTTCTCTTTCTGGTGGTGCTGGGCATTGTGGTTCTCTTTCTGGTGGTGCTGGGCATTGTGGTTCTCTTTCTGGTGGTGCTGGGCACTGTGGTTCTCTTTCTGGTGGTGCTGGGCATTGTGGTTCTCTTTCTGGTGGTGCTGGGCATTGTGGTTCTCTTTCTGGTGGTGCTGGGCACTGTGGTTCTCTTTCTGGTGGTGCTGGGCCCTCCCCGCACCCCCATAGCGATGCCACTGCAGAGGCTCCCTTCACATCAGAGGGTCCCCTTCTCATCTAAGACCCCCATCACATATAAAGGCCCCCTTTATATCAGGTTTGTTGGACATTTTATGATTTCAGCCAATAATAATTTTTATACTAAGTCTCTGATTCTTCCGGATGTATAATAAGACTTCCAGCCTGAATTGTATTGTGGAGTGTGTCGCCCCCCAGTGTTCACAATGGAGAATACAGAAGAGTCTCATCTCTACTGCTTCCTATTCACTGCTTTCTCTGTCTGTCTGGGTTCCCAATGGGCACTCCTCCCATTCCTAAATACCCATCATGCCCCAGGGAATGAGTACCAGGATCTGATTCTATAATCTCATATACCCTCCTACATATCGCATTCTCACTTTACCCACTGCACCCATCTGTGCCCACCCTACCCACTGCACCCATCTGTGCTCAACCTACCCACTGCACACATCTGTGCCCACTCTACCCACTGCACCCATCTGTGCCCACTCTACCCACTGCACCCATCTGTGTCCACCCTACCCACTGCACCCATCTGTGCCCACCCTACCCACTGCAACCTACCCACTGCACCCATCTGTGCCCACCCTACCCACTGCACCCATCTGTGCTCAACCTACCCACTGCACACATCTGTGTCCACCCTACCCACTGCGCCCATCTGTGTCCACCCTACCTACTGCACCCACCTGTGCCCACCCTACCCACTGGACCCATTTGTGCCCACCTTAGCCACTGCACCAATCTGTGCTCAACCTACCCACTGCACCCATCTGTGCCCACTCTACCCACTGCACCCATCTGTGCCCAACCTACTCACGGCACCCATCTGTGCCCAACCTACCCACTGATTTCCCCATTGTCTACTGGACCCACTGCATCCAACAGTATCCACTTTCCCACTGCACCCACTGATTCCAACATTGTCTACAAAACCCAATGCATCCAACGGTGCCCACTCTACCCAATGCACCCACCTGTGCCTACCTCCCCACTGATTTCCACATTGTCCACTGGATCCACTGCATCCAACAGTGCCCAGTCTTCCCACTGCACCCATCTGTGCCCACCCTATTCACTGATTCCAACATTGTCTACTGGACCCACTGCATCCAATGGTGCCCACCCTACCCACTGGACCCATCTGTACTCACCTTACCCACTGATTCCCGCATTGTCTACTGAACCCACTGCATCCATCTGTGCCCATCCTACCCACCGATTCCAACAGTGTCTATGGAACCCACTGCATCGCACAGTGTCCACTCTACCTACTGCATCCAACTGTGCCACCGTTACCCACTGATTCCAACATTGTCTACTGAACCCACTGCATCCAGCAGTACCCATCCTACCCACTGCACCCATCTGTGCCCATCCTACCCATTGATTCCAAAATTGTCTATGGAACCCACTGCATCCAACAGTACCCACTGCACATACATTGCCCACTCCAACCACTGCATCCAATGGTGCCCACTCTACCCTCTGCACCCATCTGTGCCCATCCTACCCACTGATTCCAACATCGTCTATTGAACCCACTGCATACAGCAGTGCCCATCATACCCACTGCACCCATCTGTGCCCACCCTACTCACTTCACCAACAGTGCCCATTCTACCCACTGCACTAACAGTGCCCACTCTACCCACTGTAATTATTTGTGCCCACCCTACCCACTGATTCCAACATTGTCTACTGGACCCACTGCATCCAATGGTGCCCACCCTACCCACTGGACCCATCTGTACTCACCTTACCCACTGATTCCCGCATTGTCTACTGAACCCACTGCATCCAACAGTGCCCACCCTACCCACTTATTCCCACATTGCCTACAGAACCCACTGCACACCTCTGTGCCCATCCTACCCACTGATTCACACATTGTCTACTGGACCCACTGCATCCAACAGTGCCCATCCTACCCACTGATTCCCACATTGCCTACAGAACCCACTGCACCCATCTGTGCCCATCCTACCCACCGATTCCAACAGTGTCTATGGAACCCACTGCATCGCACAGTGTCCACTCTACCTACTGCATCCAACTGTGCCACCGTTACCCACTGATTCCAACATTGTCTACTGAACCCACTGCATCCAGCAGTACCCATCCTACCCACTGCACCCATCTGTGCCCATCCTACCCATTGATTCCAAAATTGTCTATGGAACCCACTGCATCCAACAGTACCCACTGCACATACATTGCCCACTCCAACCACTGCATCCAATGGTGCCCACTCTACCCACTGCACCCATCTGTGCCCATCCTACCCACTGATTCCAACATCGTCTATTGAACCCACTGCATACAGCAGTGCCCATCATACCCACTGCACCCATCTGTGCCCACCCTACTCACTTCACCAACAGTGCCCACTCTACCCACTGCACTAACAGTGCCCACTCTACCCACTGTAATTATTTGTTCCCACCCTACCCACTGATTCCCTTATTGCCTACAGAATCCACTGCAGCCATCTGTGCCCATCCTAGCCATTGATTCCAAAATTGTCTATGTAACCCACTGCATCCAACAGTGCCCACTCTACCCACTGCACATACAGTGCCCACTCCTACCACTGCATCCAACAGAGCACCTACAGTATATCTACTGCACCCATCTGTGCCCACCCTACCCACTGATTCCAACATTGTCTACTGAACCCACTGCATCCAACAGTGCCCACCCTACCACTGCACCCATCTGTGCCAACCCTACCCACTGATTCCCTTATTGCCTACAGAACCCACTGCACCCATCTGTGGCCATCCTACCCACTGCACCTATCTATGCCCATCCTACCCATTCATTCCAAAATTGTCCATGGAACCCACTGCATCCAACAGTGCCTACTCTACACACTCTACTACACCAACAGTGCCACATGAACCCACTGCATCAAACAGTGCCTACTATACCCACAGCGTTCAACAGCTCCCACTCTACCAACTGCATTCAACAGTGCCTACTGTACCCATTGCATTCAAAGGTGCCTACTCTATCCACTGCATCCAAAAGTGCCATCTGAAGCATTGGATCCAACACTGCCCACTCTACCCACTGCACTATACAGTGCCATTTTAACCCACTGCATCGAACAGTGCTCACTCTATCCACTAGAACAATAGTACCACCTGAACCCATTGCATCAAACATTTCCCTCTTTACCCACTGCACCAAAAGTGCCCACCCTATACACTGATTCCAACATTGTCTACTGAACCCACTGCACCCAACAGTGCCCACCCTACCCACTGTAACTAAGAGTGCCTATTACACCCACTGCACCAACAGTCTGAACACTATTCACTGCACCCAACAGTGCCACCTGACCATCTGCATCCAACAGTGCCACCTGACCATCTGCATCCAACAGTGCCACCTGACCATCTGCACCCAACAGTGCCACCTGACCATCTGCACCCAACAGTTCCTACAAGGCCGGTGCTACCACTAGGCAAACTAGGCAGCCGCCTAGAGCGTAATGCTGCCTAGGGGCACCTGGCCGTTGTTTTTTCTCTGCGTCTGCATACTATGTAACTAACTCAGTCCGACTGGTAGTGTAATTAGAGGCGCAGCACTGGAGCCAGCGCTAGAGGAAGCAGAGCCGATGCTTCCTGTATAGCGGCGCCTTCTGCACATGGGCAGAGCAAAAGTCAGGGTTGGAGCCAATAGGGGCGGCAAAATTAGGTTTCGTAGGGTGTCAAAAATCCTTGCACCATCCCTGAGTGCCTACCCTAACTACTCATTGCACTCATTGCATGCCACAGTGCTCACTATACCCATTGTTTCCAACAATGCCACCTAAATAGGGATGAGCCGGACCCCCCCCCCCCCCCCCCCGGGTTTGGTTTTCACCAGAACATGCGAATAGACAAAATTTTGTGCGAACCCCATTAAAGTCTATGGGACACGAACGTGAAAAAAGTGCTCATTTTAAGGGCTTATATACAAGTTATTGCCTTAAAAAGTGTTTGGAGGCCTGTTATGGACTGGGGGGGGGGGGCGGGCCACTCCAATTTTTTCATAGATTTAGATACATGTGTATCAGGGGACATGTATCAATGGAAAAAAAAGTTTTTAAAAGGCCGTTTTTTTGGGAGCAGTGATTTTAATAATGCTTAAAGTGAAACAATAAAAATGAAATAGTCCTTTAAATATCGTGCCTGGGGGGTCCCCGTAGTCTGCCTGTAAAGTGGTGCATCTTTCTGATGTGTTTTACAGTACCGCAGCAAAATTACATTTCTAAAGGAAAAAATGTAATTTAAACTCACTCGTGGCTGTAATGTATTGCCGGCTCCCATCAATATAGGTTAATATCTATGTAAAAATTGGAGTGCCCCCCCCCCCAGTCCATAACAGGCCCCTCAGATCTGGTATGGATTTTAAGGGAAACTCCACGCCAAATTAAAAAAAAATGGTGTGGGGGGTCCTCCCCAAAATCCATACCAGACCTTATCTGAGCAAGCAGCTTGGCAGGCCCGGATGGGGGGGAGGGTGAGCGAGTGCCCCCCCTCCTGAACCATACCACACCACTTGCCCTCAACATGTGGAGGGTGCTTTGGGGTCCCCTCCAAAACACCTTGTTACCATGTTGATGAGGACAATGGCCTTGTCCCCACAACCCTGGCCATTGGTTGTGGGGGCGGGGGGCTTATCGGAATAAGGGGGTACCCAGATCCTGCCTCCCCCATGTGAATGCATATGGGGTACATAGTACCCCTACCTATTCACCAAAAAAGTGTCAAAAAGTAAAAACCACAATACACAGTTTTTGACAATTTCCTTATAAAAAAGAAAAAAAAGTGTCCTGGGATGTGCATCCATCTTCAATCACGCCTCCCGACGGAAAAAATAAAAAATAAAAAAACTCCGCCTCGATGGGAGGCGTCACGCCGACTGCTGTCTTTTCACTGTGACAGCTCTTATATAGGCAAGGGCAGGGCCACCCACTAACGTAACCGGATGATCCCACCCCCCTCTGACGGCACATGACGTCAGAAGGGGCAAGGTCAGTCGGTTACATCAGTGGGTGGCCCTGCCCTTGCCTATATAACAGCTGTCACAGCCAAGAGACAGCAGTGGGCGGGACGCCGTCCATTTTTTGGGTCCGTCCATTTTTTGGGTCCGTCGGGCAGCATGATTGAAGATGGATGGACATCGCAGGACACTTTTTTTTTCCAGATTCCGATAAGCCCCCCCGTCCGCAGACCCCCACAACCACCGGGCCAGGGTTGTGGGGACGAGGTCCTTGTCCCCATCAACATGAGGACAAGGTGCTTTGGGGGGGACCCCAAAGCACCCTCCCCATGTTGAGGGCAAGGGGCATGGTACGGTTCAAGAAGGGGGGGCTCGCTCGTCCCCCCCAATCCTGGCCTACCAGGCTGCTTGCTCGGATAAGGGTCTGGTATGGATTTTGGGGGGGACCTCACACCAATTTTGTTTTTACATTTTGGCATGGAGTTCCTGTTAAAATCTATGCCAGATCCAAAGGGCCTTGTATGAACTGGGGGGAACCCATGACGTTTTTTTTTTCTTAATTCTGTCATAGGGTTTCCCTTAACTGCTTCAATACACTATATTATATACTGTACACTGCACTATATACCCTGCACTGTATTATATATACACTACACTGACTGCACAATATACTCTGAACTGCAGTATATATACTATACGGACTGCACCATATACTCTGTAGAAAAATTGGGCCCTAGTTGTTGGTGGTGCCAGAACCCTGTAACCCCTCACAGTTACTCTTGTTGGGTGCAGGAACGGGCCCTGCTGTTATATATTATTTAAAAAAAATGATTACATGCCCCTGTTACACGGGGGGAGAATAATTGGGCCTTGGGTGTTGGTGGTGCCCTAAACCAAAAATATTGTTGGAAGCTAGCATCATCAAGATTCAAGAGGAATAGGATAGGCAGCATAGGCAGTCTTTAAGGGATCCCAGATCCCTAGCAAATTCAATCAGTTACATCAGCATCAGGTGCTTGATAGCTGCTGATCAAGGACTGATTCATTTTTATAAATGTGAGCCTATCAACGGAGTCTGTGGACAGGTGCACTCTTTGATCCGTTACAAGCAGTACTGAATGTGTGTTCAGAAAGCACGCTGGATGCAGGACAGGCCAGTAGCTCGATTGCATATTGAGCAAGTTCTGGCCAGTGATCCATCCTCAAGACCCAGTAACCCAGTGAATGCTCTGTTGGAAAGGTCTCCAAGTCTGCTCTTGCCCCTAGATATTCCTACACCATATAATGCAGACGCTGGCGATGGTTGCTTGAACCTATCAGACCTTAGCGCTGAGGATTGGAAAATTGTTTAAAGGCATTGGTCAGCCGGCCATCTTCTTCACTGCTCTTCCTCTGACCGAACAAAGCCTCAGAAACACGTTGTCCAGCACCAGGAAATGGTAACCTCCCAGGGTCTGGAAAGGCATTACACAAACTTTTCTTCAAGGCCTCCTGAAGATGTTTCATCCTCTGCGAAGGTAGGGCGAGCTCTGCAACCTTACCCTTGTAACGTGGAACAAGAAGGGTTGCCAGCCAGTAATGATCCCTCTCCTTGATACCACGAATCCTAGAGTCCTTTTGTATGCTTTGCAGAATCAGGGAGCCCATGCAGCGTAAGTTTGCAGAGGCATTTGATTCTGAGTCCTCTGGGTCACTAAGTATGACATTATCCGGGACTACTTCCTCCCAGCCACGTACAACTCCTTGGGTTTCTGGGGACTGAAAACCATCCCTTGAAGACTGCTGCATGTTATCTTCTACATCCATGCTGACACAATCCTCCTCCTCTTCTTCCTGTGTGTTTGGCAGGCCAGCAGGAATGCTATCTACATAAATGGGGCCTTGAGAGGAAAGGAAGTCCTCCTCTTACTCCCGCTGTTGTGCCTCGAGTGCCCTGTCCATTATTCCACGAGGCGTGTGCTCCAACAGGAAGACTAGAGGGACAGTGTCACTGATGCATGCTTGTCGCTACTCACCATCCTCGATAAACAAAATGGATTGGGTGCCCGGATCAACCAAAATATAGATATTAATTCATAAATTCAATAGTTTTACCAATCATTCAGCTCTGGAAGTACCCCCAGAACTGCAGTCCTAACAGCCCTAAAACCGCATATAAAAAAAGAGAGAAAAAAGGTTCTCCCAAGAGAGCCAATTAGAACACTAATGCCGCGTACACACAATCAGAAATTACGACAGCAAAAGTCTGATGTGAGCTATTGGTCGGAAATTCCGACCGTGTGTAGGCTCCATCGGACTTTTGCTTGCGGAATTACCACCAGCAAAAGATTGAGAGCAGGTTCTCAATTCTTCGATCAGAAAAAGTTCCGATCGGAAATTCCGATCGTCTGTACCAATTCCGATGCGCAAAATTCCTGTGCATGCTCGGAAACAATTTGACGCGTGCTCTGAAGCATTGAACTTAATTTTCTCGGCTCGTCGTAGTGTTGTACGTCACCGTGTTCTTGACGGCTGAAAGTTCAGAGAACTTTTGTGTGACCGTGTGTATGCAAGACAAGCTTGAGCGGAATTCCGTCGGAAAAAAACATCCAGGTTTTTTTCAGACGAAAATTCCGCTCGTGTGTACGCGGCATAAGATCGAATTAATGTTTTATTATAGAAAAAAAACACACAACAACAATTTAAGGAAACAGTAATAGACCTAATGTGTACCTCATAGATTATTAAAAATGACAACGTTGTCATGTTAAAACTGGGGGACGCAGCTGCGCATGCACCATACACTCACACTACTATCATTTGCACAAGTTGATCATCAATCATTTTTTTCCCTAAGATGGATAAGCAGGAATACAGTCCTCTGGATGCTTTCATAATTCCTTAGCGCTAAACAGCTTCTGTTGCTAATGGATATAGATAATCAGATGGCGATATTCTGAGTTTGTGGTATCTGGAGCAATCAACGCCTGGCTGTCCTGAAATCTTTTGCAGGGTAAACTAGCATATAGTCCACAACATAATATAAGTATAAGTCCCTTTTGTGCAGACGGAGAATAGGATTTGGATACTGATCTAATCTCGGTCTGTCTAAGAATAATAAAACTAATGTATTCATGTGGTTCCCTGCTGAAAGTTGTGTATGGGAGCAAGTGTGGCTGACATCTTGTGGTCAGATTTTGGTACTACATCAATAATTCTCCAGCTATTTAAGTCATTTTCCCCAAACTCCTCCCAGCTCTGAGGAAGCTAGCGTTCTGATTGGCTAGCGAAACGCGTCAGTGTGACGTCAGCACGTTGCCTAGGGGAACATCAGCTCGCAGCACAAGCTAGGCTTGTGAGACGAAGTTTGAGTAGGACTGGATACTTAGCGTGTTTGGAACTCTGACGCGGCTCTCCTGCTATAGCATTTGTTTGCACAGTGATTATACTGCTACCGCAAGATCAGCACAGAACTATATTCTATGTGTGTGAGTGTATGGTGCATGCGCAGCTGCGTCCCCCACTTTTAACTTGACAACGTTGTCTTTAATAATCTATGAGGTACACATTAGGTCTATTACTGTTTCATTAAATTGTTGTTGTGTGTTTTTTCTATAATAAAACATTAATTCAATCTTAGTGCCCTAATTGTCTCTCTTTGGAGAACCTTTTTTCTCTCTTTTTTGTATCACTATCCTCGTGGCCTCCTCAAATGGTGACAGGACAATGCATGCATCCCTGATCAGGAGCCACTGTTGTGGTGAAAAGAAGCCAAGCCCCCTGGCGCTGTCCTGGTGCCATACCCACACAAGTACTCATTGATGGCCCTCTGCTGCGCGTGCAGCATTGCCAACGCTGAGTTCCACCTGGTGTCACAAATGAGGCGATTGGTGGGCAGGTTGCATTCCCTTTGAATGTCAGCCCAGCCGAGTACTGGCATTGCATAGCTCCCAATGGTCCCTGATTTCAAGGGACTGTCCCTGATTTGGAGCAAAGTCCCTCTGTCCCTCTTTACCCCGCATGTTGCTCTGATCTATATAGTTGTATATAAAATGCACTTTTTATCTTTCAGTAAGTGTTTCCCAGCGCTAAACCTTTCATCCAAATTATAAATTGCTGCATTTGTACATTTTAAAAGCCAATATAAAGGAATATTAGTGGTAAAAAAAAGTCTCTTGTGAATTTAATTAACCTTTTTTTTGGTTAATTCTCCTTAAAGGGGGCGTGGCAGGGGGTGTGTCCTATGCCTGCATACATTTGCTAGTAGGTGTTTCTCATTCCCATCTCAAAATGTTGGGAGGTATGGCATTGTATGACCGGCGGAAATGCCCACAGACTTTCCTGGCCTGCCTCAGGAGATCCTGCCCCAGGGGAGTGTTTGGGGACCTGTGTCCTGCCCTAGGGGAGTGTTTGGGGACCCGTGTCCTGCCCCAGGGAAGTGTTTGGGGACCCGGGTCCTGCCCCAGGGGAGTGTTTGGGGACCCGTATCCTGCCCCAGGGGAGTGTTTGGGGACCCGGGTCCTGCCCCAGGGGAGTGTTTGGGGACCCGGGTCCTGCCCCAGGGGAGTGTTTGGGGACCCGGGTCCTGCCCCAGGGGAGTGTTTGGGGACCCGGGTCCTGCCCTGGGGGAGTGTTTGGGGACCCGTGTCCTGCCCCAGGGGAGTGTTTGGGGACCTGTGTCCTGCCCCAGGGGAGTGTTTGGGGACCCGGGTTCTGCCCTAGGGGAGTGTTTGGGGACCCGTGTCCTGCCCCAGGGAAGTGTTTGGGGACCCTGGTCCTGCCCCAGGGGAGTGTTTGGGGACCCGTGTCCTGCCCCAGGGAAGTGTTTGGGGACCCTGGTCCTGCCCCAGGGGAGTGTTTGGGGACCCTGGTCCTGCCCCAGGGGAGTGTTTGGGGACCCGTGTCCTGCCCCAGGGAAGTGTTTGGGGACCCGGGTCCTGCCCCAGGGGAGTGTTTGGGGACCCGTGTCCTGCCCCAGGGGAGTGTTTGGGGACCCGTGTCCTGCCCCAGGGGAGTGTTTGGGGACCCGGGTCCTGCCCCAGGGGAGTGTTTGGGGACCCGGGTCCTGCCCGAGGGGAGTGTTTGGGGACCCGGGTCCTGCCCCAGGGGAGTGTTTGGGGACCCGGGTCCTGCCCCAGGGGAGTGTTTGGGGACCCGGGTCCTGCCCGAGGGGAGTGTTTGGGGACCCGGGTCCTGCCCTGGGGGAGTGTTTGGGGACCCGGGTCCTGCCCCGGGGGAGTGTTTGGGGACCCGGGTCCTGCCCGAGGGGAGTGTTTGGGGACCCGGGTCCTGCCCGAGGGGAGTGTTTGGGGACCCGGGTCCTGCCCCAGGGGAGTGTTTGGGGACCCGGGTCCTCCCCAGGGGAGTGTTTGGGGACCCGGGTCCTCCCCAGGGGACATGTATCAATGCAAAAACAAGTTTTAAAAATGGCCATTTTTCGGGAGCAGAGATTTTTATAATGCTTAAAGTGAAACAATAAAAGTGGACTATTACTTTAAATTTCGTACCTGGGGGGGGGGTCTATATTAATACCAGACCCTTATCTGAGCACGCAATCTGGCAGGCCACAGGAAAAGAGGATGGGACGAGAGATCGGCCCCTCCCCCTCCTGAACCGTACCAGGCCACATGCCCTCAACATTGGGAGGGTGCTTTGGGGTAGCCCCCCAAAGCATATAGAAAAAGAAAAACTGCGCTCGACAGAAATGAATAATAAAATAAATGAATTTTATTATAAACCTAAATAAATCTATAGGCTGCGGCTCAAAGTGAGATGCGGACGAAAGAGAAAAGACAAATGAAGAGAATGTTCAATCATAAATATGAGTCCATCAGTTTATCATCAGTTGCTGATAGTAACTTTTCTATGGAAATCGTTCATTCAATGAAAATAACAATAGCAAAGTCCACTCTGGTTGGTTAAACACCACGGTGACTCCACACAGATAAAATAAAGTGAAGAAGTGCCCAACCCCCGAGATAAGGCTGCGCTTACCAGATGGCGAAGCGTAAGGAGCGTTTAGATTTGACTCGTATGTATCTCACTGGGACAAGACCTCACACTCAAAGTGTCGCTTAGGTATTCCACAGGGCATTGTGTCTGCACACCTTTTTTCAATAAGCTCTTAGTCTCTACTATACAGTTCAGAATATACAATTAATTAACCTATTAATTAATTTAGTATCTCATGTTGGTACTAGCGCCCCTCATTTAATTAAACTATTCCACAGGGCAGTTTGACTGGCAATGGCTCAAAAAGAAAAGAGACTACTCATAGTGTAAAACTGCTTAAACATTTTAATAAATAAAAAGTAATGCACTTACAAAAGTAATTGCATCAATCGCATAAAATCAAAGCCGGACGGAAATTTCGGGAGCACGTCCTCCCCTCGTGTAGCGTGGTGGCGTCACTGTGTGCCTTCTCAGGCGTGTTTCATCATAGATGACGTTATCACTGAGCCCTCGAAAGCACCTTGTCCCCATGTTGATGGGGAGAAGGGCCTCATCCCCACAACCCTTGCCCGGGTTGGGGGGCTTATCAGAATCTGGAAGCCCCCTTTAACAAGGGGACCCCCAGATTGTGCCCCCCCGTGTGAAATGGTAAGGTAATGTACCCCTACCATTTCACATAAAATGTGTGACAATTCCTTTATTGAAAAAATAAAAAATAAAACTGTCCCATGAAGTCTTGTTCTTCTTCTCTCGCTCGACGGACCGAAAAAGAAAAAAAAAAGCTGCAAGCTGCCTACAATCTGCCTCCATGGGAGGCACCCGCCGTAATGACGGGCCTCTAAGGTGACAGTTCTTTTATAACTGGGGCGGGACCACACAATGACATCACAGAGTGACCCCGCCCCCCTCTGATGCACAGGGAAATCCCTCGGTTACGTAACCCCCTGATGCTACGGTAAAGCCATAGGGATGTCCCCATGTGTCAGAGGGGGCGGGGTCACCTGGCGATGTCATTGTGTGCCCCCGCCCTCAGTTATAAAAGAACTGTCACCTGAGAGGCCCATTTTTTGTGACATGGTTGGGGTACATTTGTATCCCCTTACCATTTCACACAGGGGGGGCCGGGATCTGGGGGTTCCCTTGTTAAAGGGGGCTTCCAGATTCCGATAAGCCCGCAGACCCCCACAACCACCGGGCAAGGGTTGTGGGGATGAGGCCCTTGTCCCCATCAACATGGGGACAAGGTGCTTTGGGGGGCTACCCCAAAGCACCCTCCCAATGTTGAAGGCATGTGGACTGGTACGGTTCAGGAGGGGGCGGGGCTCTCTTTTCCCTCCCTCTTTTCCTGCGGCCTGCCAGGTTGTGTGCTCGGATAAGGGTCTGGTGTGGATTTTTTGGGGGACCCCACACCATTTTTTAAATTAAATTTGGCACGGGATTTCCCTTAAAATCCATACCAGACCTAAAGGGTCTGGTATGGATTTTGAGGGGGACCCCCATGCCATTTTTTTTTTTATTTTGGTTCGGGGTTCCCCTGTGGGGGAATCCCATGCCGTTTTTATCAATGAACTTGTATGTGTATTGCCGGGACCGACAATTCATTGTAGCCGCAAGTAGTTTTAAATTACTTTTTTTTCCTTTAGAAGTGTAATTTTGCTCTCGGACTGTTCTAAACACAGGAAACATGCGCCCCTTTACTGGCATACTATACACACTCCCCAGGTACGAAATTTAAAGGAATATTTCACTTTTATTGTTTCACTTTAAGCATTATTTAAATCACTGCTCCCGAAAAAAATGACGTTTTTAAAACTTTTTTTTGCATTGATACATGTCCCCTGGGGCAGTCCCCGGGTCCCCAAACACTCCCCCGGGGTAGGACCCGGGTCCCCAAGACTTGTAAAGGGTGTTCCGCGCCTTTCGAATTTGTCGCGAACACCGCAAATTGTTCGCTATTCGGCGAACAAGTGAACACCCGATGTTGGAGTCGAACTTACGTTCAACTCGAACATCAGGACCATCCCTACCAGGGAACACACTTAACCTCTTGATCGCCCCCTAGTGTTAACCCCTTTCTTGCCAGGGTCATTTATACATTGATCACTGCATTTTTATGTCACTGGTCCCCAAAAAGTGTAATCTGGGGTCAGATTTGTCCGCCGCAATGTCGCAGTCCCGCAGAAAATCGCAGATCGCCATTACCAGTAAAAACAATAAAAAAAATAAAAGTACCCAAATCTTTCCCATAGTATGTAGATGCGATAACTTTTGTGCAAACCAAATTAATATACGCCTATTGCGATTTTTTTTTTTTACCAAAAATATGTAGAATACATATTGGCCTAAACTGATAAATAAATTCGTTTTTTTTTATATATTTTTTATATTTTATATATATATATATAGCAGAAAATAAAAATACATTTTTTTTCAAAATTGTTGCTTTTTTTGTTTATAGCTCAAAAAAAAAAAAACGCAGAAGTGATCAAATACCACCAAAAGAAAGCTCTATTTGTGGGGAAAAAAGGACATTAATTTTGTTTGGGTGCAACGTCGCACGACCGCGCAATTGTCAGTTATGACGCAGTGCCGTATTGCAAAACATGGCCTGGTCATTAAGGGGGTAAAACCTTCTGGGGCTGAAGTGGTTAAATAGCCTTGTAGGATTTTAAATGGCATTTATGTATGTGTGCGCTGTGATCTTTTGTTCTGTTTGTATGGCCTTTTAGCTGCACCATCTTTAATGTGATGCATAGTTAGGGTGTGCCCCCCCCCCCCCAAGCCTTTGTATGTTCTGTGTATTATTTATGTATGTTCTGTGTATTCTTTATGTATGTTCTGTGTATTCTTTATGTATGTTCTGTGTATTCTTTATGTATGTTCTGTGTATTCTTTATGTATGTTCTGTGTATTCTTTATGTATGTTTTGTGTATGTTCTGTGTATTATTTATGTATGTTCTGTGTATTCTTTATGTATGTTCTGTGTATGTTCTGTGTATTCTTTATGTATGTTCTGTGTATTCTTTATGTATGTTCTGTGTATTCTTTATGTATGTTCTGTGTATGTTCTGTGTATTCTTTATGTATGTTCTGTGTATTCTTTATGTATGTTCTGTGTATTCTTTATGTATGTTCTGTGTATTCTTTATGTATGTTCTGTGTATTCTTTATGTATGTTCTATGTATGTTTTATGTATGCCTCATGTATGCTTGATGTCCATTCTATATATGTTCTAAGGAGGTTCTGTGAATGTTCTATCTATATTCAATTATTGTTCTGTCCATATCGAGTCCTGTGTATGTTTTATGTATGTTCTGTGTATTCACTATGATTGTTCTATGGATGTTCTGTGCATGTCCTGAGTATGTTCTATGTATGTTCTATGTATGTTCTATGTATGTATTCTGTATTTTGATTATTTTAATGTTACCCAAATGCTGAACTCAGAATTTTCATTTCTAGCGGATGATTATTCTTGCGGTGGATGTGGTGATGTCTGTGGGGCATATTAGCACAGCATTAGTCTATAAGTAGAAGTGACGCTTCCATTTCTCCTGGCTATGTCTGCTTGTTGAATAGGCAAATGACCTTTTCCCAGGACATATTGGGGGGGGGGGGGGAAGGTTACAACAAACTGAATACCTGAGGGTGTCAGGAGGCAGCTGGGCCATCACAAATATTAAATATATATTCTAATCATAACCCTAACCCTAGTTCTACTCCAAAGTAAGTCTATTCCTAACCCCAATCATAACCTAGCCCTAACCCTAGTTCTAATCCAAAGTCTGGTCCTAAACCCCAATCATAACCCTAATCATAATCTAAAGTCTAGACTTAACCCTAACCATAACCCAAATCCTAACCCTAGTTCTAATCCAAAATCTAGTCCTAACCCCAATCATAACCCAAACCCTAGCCCTAGTTCTAATCCAAAGTATATTCCTAACCCAAATCATAACAAAGCCCTAATTCTAGTTCTAATCCAAAATCTATTCTTAACCCAAATCATAACCTAGCCCTAACCCTAGATCTAAACCACCAAAGTCTAGCCCCAACCTTCATCAAAACCCAAGTACTAACCCTAGTTCTAATCCAAAGTCTGGTCCTAAACCCCAATCATAAACCAAGACCTAAACCTAATTATAATCTAAAGTCTAGACTTAGCTCTAACCATAACCCAAATCCTAACCCTAGTTTTAATCCAAAGTCAAGTCTTAAGCTTAGTTTTAATCAAAAGTTTAGAGCTAATGCTACACATAACCCACATTCTAACCCAAGGTCTACTCCAAAATCTAGCCCTAAACCTAAGCATACCACAAGACCAAGTTCAAATCCAAATTTCTGCCTAACCCTAATCATAACCCAAGCTTTAACCCTAGATTTAATCCAAAGTCTAATCCTAATGTTAATTAGGACCCAAACACTAACTCTAGTTAAAATTCCGTCTTATCCTAACTCTAATCATAAACCCTAACCCTAGTTCTCATCCAAAATCTATTTCTAACCCCAATCATAACCTAGCCCTAACCCTAGTTCTAATCCATTGTCTAGCCCTATCCCTCATCACAAATCAAACCCTAACCCTAGTTCTCATCCACAGTCTAGTCCTAACCCCAATCACAAACCAAACCCTAACCCTAGTTCTCATTCACAGTCTAGTCCTAACCCCAATCATAAACCAAACCCTAACCCTAGTTCTCAACCACAGTCTAGTCCTAACCCCAATCATAACCCAAACCCTAACCCTAGTTCTCATCCACAGTCTAGTCCTAACCCCAATCATAAACCAAACCCTAACCCTAGTTCTCATCCACAGTCTAGTCCTAACCCCAATCATAAACCAAACCCTAACCCTAGTTCTCATCCACAATCTAGTCCTAACCCCAATCATAACCCAAACCCTAACCCTAGTTCTCATCCACAGTCTAGTCCTAACCCCAATCATAACCCAAACCCTAACCCTAGTTCTCATCCACAGTCTAGTCCTAACCCCAATCATAAACCAAACCCTAACCCTAGTTCTCATCCACAGTCTAGTCCTAACCCCAATCATAAACCAAACCCTAACCCTAGTTCTCATCTACAGTCTAGTCCTAACCCCAATCATAACCCAAACCCTAACCCTAGTTTTCATCCACAGTCTAGTCCTAACCCCAATCATAAACCAAACCCTAACCCTAGTTCTCATCCACAGTCTAGTCCTAACCCCAATCATAACCCAAACCCTAACCCTAGTTCTCATCCACAGTCTAGTCCTAACCCCAATCATAACCCAAACCCTAACCCTAGTTCTAATCCATTGTCTAGCCCTATCCCTCATCACAAATCAAACCCTAACCCTAGTTCTCAACCACAGTCTAGTCCTAACCCCAATCATAAACCAAACCCTAACCCTAGTTCTCATCCACAGTCTAGTCCTAACCCCAATCATAAACCAAACCATAGTTTCCTTCCAAAGTCTAGCCTTAAACCTAAGCAAACCACAAATTATAGTTCTAACTCAGATGTTTGCCTAACCCCAATCATAACCCAAACCCTAACCCTAGAGTCACCCAAAGTCTAGTCCTAATCATACCACAAACCAAAGTTCTACCCTGATTCTAGTTCTAATCCAAAGTCTATTCTTAACCCATATCATAACCAAGCTCTAATCCTAGATAAAATCCAAAGGTGAGAAATCAGAAGTGTGAGTTTTAAAGGCTTATATGCATGTTATTGTCCTAAAAAGGGTTTTTACCCGGGTCCTGCCCCAGGGGACATGTATCAATGGAAAAGAAAGTTTTAAAAACTGAAGTTTTTTTCGGGAGCAGTGATTTTAATGACGCTTAAAGTGAAAAAATAAAAGTGAAATATTCCTTTAACCACTTCAATACCGGGGGGCACTTAGATACCTTCCTGCCCAGGCCAATTTTCATCTTTCAGCGCTGTCGCACTTTGAATGACAATTGCGCGGTCATACAACATTGTACACAAACAGAATTTTTATCATTTTATTCCCACAAATAGAGCTTTCTTTTGGTGGTATTTGATCACCTCTGCGATTTTAATTTTTTGCGCAACAAAATAAAAAAATACAGAAAATTTTGAAAAAAAATGAGTTTTTCTTTGTTTCTGTTAATTTTTTTTGTAAATAAATAAGTTTTTTTCTTCAATGACGGGCACTGATATGGCTGCACTGATGGGCACTGATAGATGGCACTGATAGGTGGCACTGGTATCCAGCACTAATGGGCACTCACAGGTGGCACTGATGGGCACTCATTGGCAGCACTGATGGTTACTTATGGGTGGCACTGATGGTTACTTATGGGTGGCACTGATGGGTACTTATGGGTGGCACGGATAGGTGGCATGGATGGGCACTGATGGCACTGATAGGTGGGCACTGATGGGCACTGATAGGTGGCACTGCTGGACACTGATGGGTGGCACTGATGACACTGATGGGTGGCATTGCTGGGCATCACTTATTTTTTTGGTACATGATGGTGCCAGTCAGTGCCCATTTGTGGGCACTGACTGGCACAGATTTGGCATCATTTGCACATGTGGATGGCCATGGGGTACATACCTGGCCATCCACATGTTGCTTACTTCCCTGGTGATCCTAGTGGAGTCCCTGGTGGTCCAGAGTGGGCATCTGAGGGGGGCTGCGCTGATAAACAATTAGCACAGACCCCCCCTGCCAGGAGAGCTGCCGATCGGCTCTCCTCTACTTGCGTCTGTCAGACGCGAGTGAGGAAAAGCCAATCACCGGCTTTTCCTGTTGACATTGTGATCAGTCGTGATTGGACACGGCTGATCATGTGGTAAAGAGCCTCCGCCAGAGGCTCTTTAGCGAGATCAGTGTAGCGGTGTGTCAGACTGACACACTGCTCCACCGATCGCCGCGATGCGGCGGCATGTTACCCTGAAGGACGTCATATGATGCCCAGTCAGGACAACAGAACCACCGCCCGGCCGTCATTCTGCTATAGGCCGGGTGGGAAGTGGTTACATTTTGTACCTGGGGGGGGGTTGTCTATAGTATGCCTATAAAGTGGCACGTGTTTCTTGTGTTTAGAACAGTCTGACAGCAAAATTACATTTCTAAAGGAATAAAAGTCATTTAAAACAGCTTGAGGCTTTAATGTAATGTCAGGTCCTGGCAATATGGATGAAAATCAGTGAGACAAACAGCATGGGTACCCCCCTATGGATATTAAAGGGAACCTTAAAAAAAGAAAATGCGTTGGACCGCCAGGCCCTATATACTCTGAACAGCAGTATACAGGTGGTGAAAACAAGACAGGGACTGTAGGTTTGTTGAATCTGTTTGTAATTTTGAACTGGTACATTTTGTAAGTGTAGCTCCAGCCAAAAAATCTATTTAAATTTTTTTGTAAAATATAGGGAAGGGTTATCACCCCTGTAACATTTGTTTTGCTGTCTGTGCCCCTGTTCAGAAGATTTCACCTCACTTTCTGTCCCAATGACAATTGGATTTAGAAAATTTTGGGTTTTTAAGGGAAACATGGATTGGTGATAAATCAGTGGAGACATCGTTTTCCCATATTAACTCTTACAGGAGAGAATTTCTGTTCCTAGGGGGAGATTTCCTCTCACTTCCTGTTGTCTCCCTCCGTCTGTAAGTAGGAGTCGTTTGTAAGTCGAATTTTTGAAAATAGGGGGCCGCCTGTATATACTATACGGCTTGTCCTATACACTCTGTGTAAAATTGGGCCTTAGGTGTTGGTGGTACCAGAACACTGTAACCCCTCACAGTTATGCCCCGTCCACAATATTTTGTCCGACACTGGTGTTGCATATACACGGTCGGACAAAGTTGTCGGAAAATCCGATCATCCTGAACGTGGTGACGTTCGTTGCGTACGACGGGACTAAAATCCGACGGAAAAAGTCCGATGGAGCCTACACATGGTCGGAATTTCCGACAACATTGTCCGATAGGACATTTTCCGTCGGAAAATCCGACCGTGTGTATGGGGCATTACTCTTGGTGGACGCTGGAATGGGCCTTGCTTTGAAATATTATATCAAGAATTGTAATTACATGCCCCTGTAAAGCCCCATACACACGCGCGGATTATCCGCGGACCAGGTCCGTCAGACCATGTCCGTCATACTTTGTCTGATGTTGGTTTTGCATACACGCGGTCGGACAAAGTTGTCGGAAAATCCAATCATTCTGAACGTGGTGACGTTTGTTGCCTACGACGGGACTACGTAGAGGCTAGTAGCCAATAGCTTTGGTCTTGTAATGTGATCTGAGCATGCGTAGCACTTTGTCCGGTCGGAATTCGCTACACACGATCGGATTTGGTGTGATCGGACTTTGTTGTCAAAAAATCTATCCAGCAGGAGATAGGACTTTGTCCGTCAGACAATCTGATGGAAACTGTCCGATGGTGCCTACACACGGTCTGATTTTCCAACAACATTGTCCGATAGGACAGAATCCATCGGAAAATCCTACCGTGTGTATGGGGCTTTAGACAGGGGCAGAAAAATTGGGCCTTAGCCACTGGTGGTAGTGCCCAGAACCAAAAATGTTCTTAGAAGCTATCAATATGAACATTGAGGAGGAATAGTATAGTCACTCAGCATCAGCATAGGCAGTCTTCAAGGGATCTCACATTCATAAAAAAATTATTCGGTTACATCAGCATCAGGTGCTTGGTAGCTGGTGATCAAAGACTGATTCATTTGAGCCGATCAACGAGTCGGTTACAAAGCCTCCAACAGCACTGAATGTGCGTTCCGAAAGAACGCTGGATGCAGGACAGGCCAGTAGCTCAATTGCATACTGTGTAAGCTCTGGCCAGTGATCCATCCTCAAGACCCAGTAAGCCAGAGGATTTTCAGTTGGAAAGGTCTCCAAGTCTGACCTTGTCCCTAGGTATTCCTGCACCATGTACAATAGACGCTGGGGTTGGTTGCTGGAAATGATCAGTCCTCGGGGCTGCAGACTAAAAAATTGTCTGAATGCATCGGTCAGATGGCCACCTTCTTCACCGCTCCTTCTATGACTGACCAAAGCGTCAGCAACACATTGTTCAAGAGGACCAGGAAATTGTAACCTCGCAGGCTCTGGAAACGCACTGCACAAACCTTTCTGCAAGGCCTCCCGAAGATGTCTCATCCTCTGCTCCCTCTGCAATGGCTGGATAAGTTCCACCACCTTACCCTTGTAACATGGATCAAGAAGGGTTGCCAGCCAGTACTGATCCCTCTCTTTGAAACCTCGAATCTGAGGGTCCTTTCGCAGGCTTTGCAGGATCAGGGGACCATGCAGCGTAGGTTTGCTGATACATTCGGTCCGGAGTCCTCTGGGTCACTAAGGACGACCTGATCCGCAGCCACCTCCTGCCAGCCACATACAAGTCCATGGGTTTCTGGGGCCTGTAAATGATCCCTTGAAGACTGCTGCTGATGCTGAGTGCTAGGCTCGACCTCCATGCTGACACAATCCTCCTCCTCCTCTTCCTGTGTGATAGGCGGGCCTGCAGGAATACTGTCTGGATAAAGAGGGCCTTGAGAGGTAAGGAAGTCCTCCTCTTCCTGCCTCTGTTCTGCCTCAAGTGCCCTGTCCATTTTTCCACACAGCGTATGCTCCAACAGGTAGACAAGAGGGACAGTATCACTGATGCATGCACTGTCACTGCTCACCATCCTCGTGGCCTCCTAAAATGGTGATAGGACAGTGCATGCATCCCTGATCAGTAGCCACATCAGTGTCATACTCACACAGGTACTCATTGATGGCCCTCTGCTGCGTGTGCAGCCACTGCAGCATTGCCAACATTAAGTTCCACCTGGTGGGCATGTCACAGATGAGGCGGTTCTTGGGCAGGTTGCATTCCTTTTGGAGGTCAGCCAGCCGAGCACTGACATTATATGGCAGAAATGCCCACAGACTTTCCTGGCCTGCCTCAGGAGATCCTGTAAGCCTGGCTACCTGCACAAGAACCGCTGCACCACAAAATTAAGGATGTGAGCCAAACAGGGAACATGGGTGAAGTGTCCCTGTCGGAGGGGGAGAGGAGGTTGGTGCCATTTTTGCAAACCACCATTCCTAGCTGAAGCTGGTGTGGCGTCAACCACCTCTGAGCCTGCCCCTGCAGAGCTGCCAGAATCTCTGCCCCAGTGGCTCCTGTCCCCTAAGCAGACCAACTCAAGCACCGCATGGCATCTTTTTGCCTGAGTGCTTGCGTAGCCCCTTGAACGCCTACGGAGCACTGCTGGTTCCGAGGCCAAATCTGCAGAGGAAGAGGCCATAGATGAAGAAGAAGAGGAGGGGGTGGCGGAGAGAGGTGTGGCAGAATCACCACTAGTAGATTTTGGAGGCGTGGTGGTGGAACAAGCTCGAACAATATGGCACCCTGTCCTGCATCCCAGCTGCCAGCAGGGTTACCCAGTGCGCCGTGAAAGAAAGGTAATGTCCCTGTCCATGCCTGCTGGACCATGAGTCAGCGGTAATATACACCTTACTGCTGACCGCCCTGTCCAACGAGGCCAAGAAATTGCCTTCCACATGTCAGTGGAAGAAAAAAATTGGCATTTGGGAACCTGCCACTGAGGTACCGCACATTCCACAAATTCTCGAAAGGGGGCAGAGTCTACCAGCTGAAAAGGCAGAAGTTGGAGTGCTAGCAATTAAGCCAAACTAGCATTCAGCCGCTGAGCATGTGGATGGCTGGGACCGAATTTCTTTCACGTTTAGCAACCGGGGTAAGAAAATTTGCCTGCTACAATCGGATTTAGGTGTACCGCTAGCAGATTTGCAATAAGTTCGTGGGACACCTAATTCTACACCTTCATTCCTCTCAGTGCAGGTCTCTGAGAGGACTAAAGATATAGTGGGGATGGAGATCCCAGCTGATGAGGAGCAAGGAGAGGTCCGCCTCGTTCTTTGTTGTGGGTCTTTTAGTGTTGCCAACGGACTACATGGGAGGTCGACACATGTCTGGTCAAGCATGTGGTTCCCAAGCGGCTCCTGTTTTGGCCACGCTTGATACGCTTCAGACATATGTTGCAAACAGCAATGGTGCAATCTGCTGCACATGTGTCAAAAAAGGCCCACACTAAAGAACTTTTGGAAAAACGTGCGGAGTCAGCAGCGCCCTGCACATGCGGAGCTGTAACGTACCTCTTATGTGAGCCTGACGTGCGGAGAGGGACCTCCCGTACCACCCCGGCTCGGAGACCACTGCAGTGGGGACAGTAGTGGTAAGAGCACAGCGAGGTAAAGGTGCCTGTTTAGTCCTCACTGCTTGGAGCTGTATGGCCAGGTGGAAGCTGGAACAGTAGATACGGGGAACAGCAGATGCAGGCCAGCCGGTGTAGCGGATGCCGGTCAGCAGATGCAGGTTGGCAGAGCAGCGAATGCTGGTGGGCAGGTGCAGGCTTGCAGAGCAGCGGATGCTGGTGGGCAGGTAGAATCAGAGTCAGACTAGCCGGGTCATACACATCAGGTCCAGGCTGGGTCTTGGCAACAGGCAGATGAATAAGCAGGGTCAAACAAGCCGAGGTCAGGACTGGAGGCAGAAGCAAGGTCAGGAAGCCGGGTCAAACACAGGAACGGGGTACTGGCACAGAATCAGGAACACGGGTAACAGGAGCGGATCAAACCGCAAGGGGCGGCATTCTGGGAGCATCTTTTATAGACTGTTTGGCGCCAACAGGCAGCAATGCGCGCTAATGCGCGTGCATGCAAGTCTGTGGTGTCTCTAGAAGGAATAGATACCCCCGTGTCTGTGGTGTGTTGTGTCTCTGGAAGGAATAGATACCCCCGTGTCTGTGGTGTGTTGTGTCTCTAGAAGGAATAGATACCCCGTGTCTGTGGTGTGTTGTGTCTCTGGAATGAATAGATACCCCCGTGTCTGTGGTGTGTTGTGTCTCTGGAAGGAATAGATACCCCCGTGTCTGTGGTGTGTTGTGTCTCTGGAAGGAATAGATACCCCCGTGTCTGTGGTGTGTTGTGTCTCTGGAAGGAATAGATACCCCCCGTGTCTGTGGTGTGTTGTGTCTCTGGAAGGAATAGATACCCCCGTGTCTGTGGTGTGTTGTGTCTCTGGAAGGAATAGATACCCCTGTGTCTGTGGTGTGTTGTGTCTCTAGAAGGAATAGATACCCCGTGTCTGTGGTGTGTTGTGTCTCTGGAATGAATAGATACCCCCGTGTCTGTGGTGTGTTGTGTCTCTGGAAGGAATAGATACCCCCGTGTCTGTGGTGTGTTGTGTCTCTGAAAGGAATAGATACCCCCGTGTCTGTGGTGTGTTGTGTCTCTGGAAGGAATAGATACCCCCGTGTCTGTGGTGTGTTGTGTCTCTAGAAGGAATAGATACCCCCGTGTCTGTGGTGTGTTGTGTCTCTGGAAGGAATAGATACCCCCGTGTCTGTGGTGTGTTGTGTCTCTGGAAGGAATAGATACCCCCGTGTCTGTGGTGTGTTGTGTCTCTGGAAGGAATAGATACCCCCGTGTCTGTGGTGAGTTGTGTCTCTAGAAGGAATAGATACCCCCGTGTCTGTGGTGTGTTGTGTCTCTGGAAGGAATTGATACCCCCGTGTCTGTGGTGTGTTGTGTCTCTAGAAGGAATAGATACCCTCCGTGTCTGTGGTGTGTTGTGTCTCTGGAAGGAATAGATACCCCCGTGTCTGTGGTGTGTTGTGTCTCTAGAAGGAATAGATACCCCCGTGTCTGTGGTGTGTTGTGTCTCTGGAAGGAATAGATACCCCCGTGTCTGTGGTGTGTTGTGTCTCTGGAAGGAATAGATACCCCCGTGTCTGTGGTGTGTTGTGTCTTGGAAGGAATAGATACCCTCCTGTCTGTGGTGTGTTGTGTCTCTGGAAGGAATAGATACCCCCGTGTCTGTGGTGTGTTGTGTCTCTAGAAGGAATAGATACCCCCGTGTCTGTGGTGTGTTGTGTCTCTGAAGGAATAGATACCCCCGTGTCTGTGGTGTGTTGTGTCTCTGGAAGGAATAGATACCCCCGTGTCTGTGGTGTGTTGTGTCTCTAGAAGGAATAGATACCCCCGTGTCTGTGGTGTGTTGTGTCTCTGGAAGGAATAGATACCCCCCTGTCTGTGGTGTGTTGTGTCTCTGGAAGGAATAGATACCCCCGTGTCTGTGGTGTGTTGTGTCTCTGGAAGGAATAGATACCCCTGTGTCTGTGGTGTGTTGTGTCTCTGGAAGGAATAGATACCCCCGTGTCTGTGGTGTGTTGTGTCTCTAGAAGGAATAGATACCCCCGTGTCTGTGGTGTGTTGTGTCTCTGGAAGGAATAGATACTCCCGTGTCTGTGGTGTGTTGTGTCTCTGGAAGGAATAGATACCCTCGTGTCTGTGGTGTGTTGTGTCTCTGGAAGGAATAGATACCCCCGTGTCTGTGGTGTGTTGTGTCTCTGGAAGGAATAGATACCCCCGTGTCTGTGGTGTGTTGTGTCTCTTGAAGGAATAGATACCCCCATGTCTGTGGTGTGTTGTGTCTCTGGAAGGAATAGATACCCCCGTGTCTGTGGTGTGTTGTGTCTCTGGAAGGAATAGATACCCCCGTGTCTGTGGTGTGTTGTGTCTCTAGAAGGAATAGATACCCCCGTGTCTGTGGTGTGTTGTGTCTCTAGAAGGAATAGATACCCCCGTGTCTGTGGTGTGTTGTGTCTCTAGAAGGAATAGATACCCCCGTGTCTGTGGTGTGTTGTGTCTCTAGAAGGAATAGATACCCCCGTGTCTGTGGTGTGTTGTGTCTCTGGAATGAATAGATACCCCGTGTCTGTGGTGTGTTGTGTCTCTGGGAGGAATAGATACCCCCGTGTCTGTGGTGTGTTGTGTCTCTGGAAGGAATAGATACCCCTGTGTCTGTGGTGTGTTGTGTCTCTGGAAGGAATAGATACCCCCGTGTCTGTGGTGTGTTGTGTCTCTGGAAGGAATAGATACCCCGTGTCTGTGGTGTGTTGTGTCTCTGGAAGGAATAGATACCCCGTGTCTGTGGTGTGTTGTGTCTCTAGAAGGAATAGATACCCCCGTGTCTGTGGTGTGTTGTGTCTCTAGAAGGAATAGATACCCCGTGTCTGTGGTGTGTTGTGTCTCTAGAAGGAATAGATACCCCGTGTCTGTGGTGTGTTGTGTCTCTGGAAGGAATAGATACCCCGTGTCTGTGGTGTGTTGTGTCTCTGTAAGGAATAGATACCCCCGTGTCTGTGGTGTGTTGTGTCTCTGGAAGGAATAGATACCCCCGTGTCTGTGGTGTGTTGTGTCTCTGGAAGGAATAGATACCCCCGTGTCTGTGGTGTGTTGTGTCTCTAGAAGGAATAGATACCCCCGTGTCTGTGGTGTGTTGTGTCTCTGGAAGGAATAGATACCCCCGTGTCTGTGGTGTGTTGTGTCTCTGGAAGGAATAGATACCCCGTGTCTGTGGTGTGTTGTGTCTCTAGAAGGAATAGATACCCCCTGTCTGTGGTGTGTTGTGTCTCTGGAAGGAATAGATACCCTCCTGTCTGTGGTGTGTTGTGTCTCTGGAAGGAATAGATACCCCGTGTCTGTGGTGTGTTGTGTCTCTGGAAGGAATAGATACCCCCGTGTCTGTGGTGTGTTGTGTCTCTAGAAGGAATAGATACCCCCGTGTCTGTGGTGTGTTGTGTCTCTAGAAGGAATAGATACCCCGTGTCTGTGGTGTGTTGTGTCTCTGGAAGGAATAGATACCCCCGTGTCTGTGGTGTGTTGTGTCTTTGGAAGGAATAGATACCCCCGTGTCTGTGGTGTGTTGTGTCTCTGGAAGGAATAGATACCCCCGTGTCTGTGGTGTGTTGTGTCTCTGGAAGGAATAGATACCCCGTGTCTGTGGTGTGTTGTGTCTCTAGAAGGAATAGATACCCCCGTGTCTGTGGTGTGTTGTGTCTCTAGAAGGAATAGATACCCCCGTGTCTGTGGTGTGTTGTGTCTCTAGAAGGAATAGATACCCCCGTGTCTGTGGTGTGTTGTGTCTCTAGAAGGAATAGATACCCCCGTGTCTGTGGTGTGTTGTGTCTCTGGAAGGAATAGATACCCCCGTGTCTGTGGTGTGTTGTGTCTCTGGAAGGAATAGATACCCCGTGTCTGTGGTGTGTTGTGTCTCTGGAAGGAATAGATACCCCGTGTCTGTGGTGTGTTGTGTCTCTGGAAGGAATAGATACCCCGTGTCTGTGGTGTGTTGTGTCTCTAGAAGGAATAGATACCCCCGTGTCTGTGGTGTGTTGTGTCTCTAGAAGGAATAGATACCCCCGTGTCTGTGGTGTGTTGTGTCTCTGGAAGGAATAGATACCCCCGTGTCTGTGGTGTGTTGTGTCTCTGGAAGGAATAGATACCCCGTGTCTGTGGTGTGTTGTGTCTCTGGAAGGAATAGATACCCCCGTGTCTGTGGTGTGTTGTGTCTCTGGAAGGAATAGATACCCCCGTGTCTGTGGTGTGTTGTGTCTCTAGAAGGAATAGATACCCCCGTGTCTGTGGTGTGTTGTGTCTCTGGAAGGAATAGAAACCCCCTGTGTCTGTGGTGAGTTGTGTCTCTAGAAGGAATAGATACCCCCGTGTCTGTGGTGTGTTGTGTCTCTAGAAGGAATAGATACCCCCGTGTCTGTGGTGTGTTGTGTCTCTAGAAGGAATAGATACCCCCGTGTCTGTGGTGTGTTGTGTCTCTGGAAGGAATAGATACCCCCGTGTCTGTGGTGTGTTGTGTCTCTGGAAGGAATAGATACCCCCGTGTCTGTGGTGTGTTGTGTCTCTGGAAGGAATAGATACCCCCGTGTCTGTGGTGTGTTGTGTCTCTGGAAGGAATAGATACCCCCGTGTCTGTGGTGTGTTGTGTCTCTGGAAGGAATAGATACCCCCGTGTCTGTGGTGTGTTGTGTCTCTGGAAGGAATAGATACCCCCGTGTCTGTGGTGTGTTGTGTCTCTAGAAGGAATAGATACCCCCGTGTCTGTGGTGTGTTGTGTCTCTGGAAGGAATAGATACCCCCGTGTCTGTGGTGTGTTGTGTCTCTGGAAGGAATAGATACCCCCGTGTCTGTGGTGTGTTGTGTCTCTAGAAGGAATAGATACCCCCGTGTCTGTGGTGTGTTGTGTCTCTGGAAGGAATAGATACCCCCGTGTCTGTGGTGTGTTGTGTCTCTGGAAGGAATAGATACCCCCGTGTCTGTGGTGTGTTGTGTCTCTGGAAGGAATAGTTACCCCCGTGTCTGTGGTGTGTTGTGTCTCTGGAAGGAATAGATACCCCCGTGTCTGTGGTGTGTTGTGTCTGTGGTGTGTGTGGTGTGTGTCCCTGGAAGGAATAGATACCCCCGTGTCTGTGGTGTGTTGTGTCTCTAGAAGGAATAGATACCCCCGTGTCTGTGGTGTGTTGTGTCTCTAGATGGAATAGATACCCCCGTTTCTGTGGTGTGTTGTGTCTCTGGAAGGAATAGATACACCGTGTCTGTGGTGTGTTGTGTCTCTGGAAGGAATAGATACCCCCGTGTCTGTGGTGTGTTGTGTCTCTGGAAGGAATAGATACCCCCGTGTCTGTGTGTGTGTGTTGTGTCTCTGGATGGAATAGATACCCCCGTGTCTGTGGTGTGTTGTGTCTCTGGAAGGAATAGATACCCCCGTGTCTGTGGTGTG
Source organism: Lithobates sylvaticus (assembly GCA_028564925.1). NCBI lineage: Eukaryota > Metazoa > Chordata > Amphibia > Anura > Ranidae > Lithobates > Lithobates sylvaticus. The sequence goes on along the minus strand of CM053035.1, from coordinate 165,538 downwards.
TTGTGTCTCTGGAAGGAATAGATACCCCGTGTCTGTGGTGTGTTGTGTCTCTGGAAGGAATAGATACCCCCGTGTCTGTGGTGTGTTGTGTCTCTAGAAGGAATAGATACCCCCGTGTCTGTGGTGTGTTGTGTCTCTGGATGGAATAGATACCCCCGTGTCTGTGGTGTGTTGTGTCTCTGGAAGGAATAGATACCCCCGTGTCTGTGGTGTGTTGTGTCTCTGGAAGGAATAGATTCCCCCGTGTCTGTGGTGTGTTGTGTCTCTAGAAGGAATAGATACCCCCGTGTCTGTGGTGTGTTGTGTCTCTGGATGGAATAGATACCCCCGTGTCTGTGGTGTGTTGTGTCTCTGGAAGGAATAGATACCCCCGTGTCTGTGGTGTGTTGTGTCTCTGGAAGGAATAGTTACCCCCGTGTCTGTGGTGTGTTGTGTCTCTAGAAGGAATAGATACCCCCGTGTCTGTGGTGTGTTGTGTCTCTGGAAGGAATAGATACCCCCGTGTCTGTGGTGTGTTGTGTCTCTGGAAGGAATAGATACCCCCGTGTCTGTGGTGTGTTGTGTCTCTGGATGGAATAGATACCCCCGTGTCTGTGGTGTGTTGTGTCTCTGGAAGGAATAGATACCCCCTTGTCTGTGGTGTGTTGTGTCTCTGGATGGAATAGATACCCCCGTGTCTGTGGTGTGTTGTGTCTCTAGAAGGAATAGATACCCCCGTGTCTGTGGTGTGTTGTGTCTCTGGATGGAATAGATACCCCCGTGTCTGTGGTGTGTTGTGTCTCTGGAAGGAATAGATACCCCCGTGTCTGTGGTGTGTTGTGTCTCTAGAAGGAATAGATACCCCCGTGTCTGTGGTGTGTTGTGTCTCTAGAAGGAATAGATACCCCCATGTCTGTGGTGTGTTGTGTCTCTGGAAGGAATAGATACCCCGTGTCTGTGGTGTGTTGTGTCTCTGGAAGGAATAGATACCCCCGTGTCTGTGGTGTGTTGTGTCTCTGGAAGGAATAGATACCCCCGTGTCTGTGGTGTGTTGTGTCTCTAGAAGGAATAGATACCCCCGTGTCTGTGGTGTGTTGTGTCTCTAGAAGGAATAGATACCCCCGTGTCTGTGGTGTGTTGTGTCTCTGGAAGGAATAGATACCCCCGTGTCTGTGGTGTGTTGTGTCTCTGGAAGGAATAGATACCCCCGTGTCTGTGGTGTGTTGTGTCTCTGGAAGGAATAGATACCCCGTGTCTGTGGTGTGTTGTGTCTCTGGAAGGAATAGATACCCCGTGTCTGTGGTGTGTTGTGTCTCTGGAAGGAATAGATACCCCCGTGTCTGTGGTGTGTTGTGTCTCTGGAAGGAATAGATACCCCCGTGTCTGTGGTGTGTTGTGTCTCTGGAAGGAATAGATACCACCGTGTCTGTGGTGTGTTGTGTCTCTGGAAGGAATAGATACCCCGTGTCTGTGGTGTGTTGTGTCTCTGGAAGGAATAGATACCCCCGTGTCTGTGGTGTGTTGTGTCTCTGGAAGGAATAGATACCCCCGTGTCTGTGGTGTGTTGTGTCTCTGGAAGGAATAGATACCCCACGACCAGCACTGTTGGCTGTAGACACAGAGCCGGCTTGTTTAGTGGCCTGTGAGCGTCGGCCTGTCCTTGGTGGCCTTCTCTTTTTATCTATCTCTCTCTCTCTCTCTCTCTCATTATCTATCTCTCTCTCTCTTTATCTATCTCTCTCTCTCTCTTTATCTATTTTATCTATCTATCTATCTATCTCTCTCTCTTTATCTATCTATCTCTCTCTGTTTATCTATCTCTCTCTATCTATCTTATCTATCTATCTATCTCTCTCTCTCTCTTTATCTATCTATCTATCTCTCTCTCTTTATCTATCTCTCTCTCTTTATCCATCTATCTATCTATCTCTCTCTCTCTTTATCTATCTTCTCTCTCTTTAACTATTTATCTATCTCTCTCTCTCTTTATCTCTATCTCTCTCTCTCTCTTTATCTATCTATCTCTCTCTCTCTCTTTATCTATCTATCTCTCTCTTTATCTATCTATCTCGATCTATCTCTCTCTATCTATCTATCTATTCTATCTATCTATCTCTCTCTCTCTCTCTTTATCTATCTATCTCTCTCTCTCTCTTCTATCTATCTCTCTCTCTCTCTGTTTATCTATCTCTATATCGTCTACCTATATATCATAGCGATGTGATTAATTGAGAGACCAAGATCTTACTTATTTATAGAACGTTGAATGAGTTCAGTTAATATAGGAGATTTATATCAGATATATATATTGTTAGTCTGATTATAGTACGTGCGTGAGATCGGTGATCGTATACTTATGACACACAAATAGACTATGAGTAGGTTTAAGTACTAGCGATAGACGTTATGTGGTCGCGGAAGAGACTGAGATTAGATTGTATAGAGTTATCATAATAGATATTTTTATTTGGGGTGTGAGGCCGAAATTAGATAAGGGCAGGTTTACGATATATGATTTGGACAGACAATACATGTGATGTTTGGATATAAGAACTGGGACAAGGAGTGAGTTTTTATGAACTCTCGTTGGATCGACGGTGTATATGAATCATGGTGAAGTTAGACGAGCAAGTGACTTTGTAGTTTATGACATGGTGAGTCGGAGCGGGTGGGTGGACAATGGTGTGAGAGTTATGGATGGAGGGGATCAGATAGGATGGTGGGGAGAAGGTAGGGTGACAGGAAGTATGTAGTGCAGGAAAAGGTGATTAAAGGATGCTAAACAGAAGCAGCATCGAAAGCGTATGCGATTAGAATAGGGAGATGTTGTTATGGTACTCGTGTTGGGGGTATAAAAATGAGAGGGTTGTTTGCATGATATAGTGCGAGTTGGGTTGATATGTGTGTGGTGGAACATTTTTATTAGAAGTGAAATAACTGATCAAATTTTATAAAGTATGGTGGTGTATAGTGGATGGATTTTAGATTTAATATTATGTTTATTTTTATAAAAGGATGCGGGATATATTTAGATTAGTGAGTCTATGATTTATAGAGATGAGTAACAGTTTAGTGAGAAGTCTATTGGAGTGGAGAGAGCGCATATAGATATATAGATTGTCGTAGAGGGATACACTTTATAGCTATCATAGAGAGAGAGTTGTGGACACATAATTGCAGTGAGAGAAATAGAGAGAGTAGGTGGACTTCTAGTTATAGCATAGACAGTGAGCACAGAGAAGAGAAGATAATAGAAGAGTTGTAGTGAGTGTAAGAGAGATAGAGTGAGAGACAGAGAGAGAGAGAGAGAGTGATAGAGAAGAAGAGGTACAGACATAGATAGAGTGATTGAGATAGATAGAAATTGTTATTGATTGTGAGATAAGAGAGTGAATAGGAGAGATGATAGGAGATATCACGAGGCGATAGACTAAAGAGTAGGGCGGATAGACTGGAAGGATATATGGATAGAGATTATAGATATAGATTCGAGATACAGATGTAGATAAAGAAACGAGAGTGATAAAGACAGGAGAGAGAGAGGGATGATATAGAGAGTAGATTGTGAGCTTCGAAGATGAGAGAGACGTTCGAGCTGATTGTAGAGATGAAAGACGAGTGAGGGAAGACAGTGTGAAGATGTGAGATAAGACACGTGAGTCGAGTATGTGCGATAGGGAAGGCGTTAGGGAAGAGTGCAGAAGAGTGATGAGTGTGAAGAAGAGAGGGAGAGAAGAGAGTGAGTGAAGAGAGAAGGGGAGAGAGAGAGAGTGATTGAGAGAGAGAGAGAGGGACAGAGAAGTGAGTGAGAAAGAGAGGAGAACGATAGAGATAGTAGAGAGGGAAGATAGGACGAGAGAGACAGTTGAGTAGTGTCAGAGAGAGAAGAGCACTGATTGTAGATAAGGGTGCAGAGGGTAGAGAGAGTATAGCATTGACACGAGAAGTAGTATAGATATACTTGGAAGAGAGCGGCGAGAGAAGAGAGGGGAAGAGAAGTTAGTTAGAAGAGAAGGATATATAGAGGATAAGAATATAGAAGATAGTGATTTGAGATAGATATGATAGTTAGTGAGTGTGAGAGAGAGATATGAGATATGATAAGAGTTAGAGATATAAGAGTGAGGAGAGAGAGGATGAGAGAGAGAGAGAGAGATAGAGAAGTTAGTTAAGATAGAGAGATAGAGTGTGTGATTGAGATATGATAAGAGAGGTAAGAGATAGTTAGTGAGATAGAGAGGAGAAGAGAGATCAGAGAAGAAGAGAAGAGAGATATGATAGAAGTATTGATAGATAGACGGTAGATGAAAGAGTAGAGGGAGTAGAAGAGAAAAGAGATATTAGAGAGCGAGTGTGACAGAGAAGAGTAAAGACTAGAAGAGGAGATAGATAGAGTTAGTATATAAGAGAGATAGTGTAGATAGATAGATATGGAGAGATAGAGAGTGAGATGAGAGAGAGAGAGAGAGTGATGTGAGTTGGAGAGAGAGATATATATATGATGGAAATAGATATATAGAGATGGAAGAGAGATAGAGAGAGTGAGAGAGACAGTTAGTACATTTGAGATATAGACAGGATATACAAGAAGTAGTTATTGTGATAGAGAGAGTGAGAGAAGGAGAATGTCGAAGAGATATAGAGTCTATATAGTAGTGAGTTGAGAGATAAGAAGAGATAGATATGGAGAGAGAGAGAGTAGAGAGAGATAGGGAGAGAAGAGATGATAGATAGAGATATATATATAGGGATAATATATATTAGTTGAGATATAGAGGGAGAGATAGAGAGAGAGTGAGTGAGTGTGAGAGAAGAGTGAGAAGAGATGTAGGCGGAGTAGAGAGAGGAGGATATTGAGAGAGAGAGCAAGAGGGATAGAGAGAGAGAGGATATAATTGAGAGAGATTGAGTGATGAGATAGATAGGGAGAGAGAGATAAAGAGAATTAGAGAGACAAGTGAATTTTTAAGTAAGAGTGATAGGATAGATGGATAAGTGCGATTACAGAGTGATGAGAGAGTGAGTACAATTTAGAGAGAGAGGGAGATAGAGAGAGATAGAGTGATTGAGTGTGATAGATCAGATTGATAGAGAGAGGAGAGAGAGAGCACAGAGAGTGAGTGAAGTGTGAGAGAGAGAGTTGAGAGAGAGAATGGAGAGACACAGAGAGAGAGACGGGAGAGAGAGATGGAATAGAGAATAGAGGATATAGATAGATTTAGATAGAGTGATTGAGTTGAGATAGATATATAGATAGAGATATATTTATTTATTTAAGAATATAGGATTTAAAAACATAAGAAAGAGGAGAGAAGAGATATAAGAGAGTGAGTTATGTGAGAGATAGAGTGAGATGAGAGAGGATAGAGAGATAGAAGAGAGTTATTGATGTAGAGAAGAGTAAGATAGATACAGATAGGGAAGACGAATAAGAAGAGAGTAATCGATAATTTAGTAGACTATAGATCACTGCACAAGAGATATAGATAGATATTGAAGATAGTGATTGAGTTAAGATAGAGGGAGAGAGAATATTAGAAGAGAGTGATGATTGTGAGATAGAGATTGAGAGAATGAGGGAGCAGAGATAGAATTGAGAGATAGTTGAGTTAGTGATGAGAGATGGAGAGAGATATAGAATAAGTTAGTGAGTTTTAGAAGAGAGAGAGAGAGAGATGGAGATAGAGTTTATTAGAGTTATAGAGATAGTTAGAGACAGATATAGAGGATATATAGAGGTATAGAGATAGAGATAATATAGAGAGTGATAATAGAGATATATATGAGAATATTAATTTATTTAATAATAGAGATATATAGAAGAGATAGATATAGTAGTTATGTTTTAGATAGAGAGTGAGAGAAAGGAATAGAAATATATATAGAGAAAGAGTGAGTTAGTGTTAGAGTATATAGTAGAGAGAGAGGGAATAGAGAGGTATAGAGATAGAGAGTTAGTTGAGATAGTAGAGATAAAAGAGTATAGGCGGAGAGAGTGAGATAGATATATAGATAGGGATAGAGATGATAGAGAGATATAATAGTCATGATATAGAAAGAGAGAGACGAATCAAGAGATGGATAGAATATGAGAGTGAGAAGAGAGCTAGACATGCAGATAGAGATACATAAGAGAATCATACTTATCATATATATAGATATGAGAGAGTTCAGTGAGTGGTGACCACAAGAGAGAACTAGAGAGACAGAGGGAGACATAGAGAGATAGCTTAGAGATGAGAGAGATAGGGAGTAGAGAAGAATAGAGAAGAGATAGAGGAGTGAGTGTAGTGTTTAGAGAGAGACATGAATGAGAGAGAGGAGAGATAGAGAGAGAGGGAGAGAGAGAGAGATGAGAGTGCAGAGACAGAGTAGAGTGAGTGACAGGAGAGAGGTTAAGAAGAGTAAGAGAGATAGTTAAGTTATTGTTAGATAGAAGTTGAGAAGAGAGGGATATGAGACAGATGAGAGAGAGAGTGAGTGAGTGTGTTAAAGAATTGAGAGAGAGGAGGGATAGAGAGAAGACGAGAGCGAGGCGAGAGAGCAGAGTAGAGAGGGGTCAGATCAGAATAGAGAGAGTGATGCGGTATAGAGAGAGTGTTAAAAGAAGACGGAGAGAGTGAGATAGAGTGAGACAGAGACGGCACAATTGAGAAGAGATATGAGTGATGAGAGAAAAGAGAGAGAGAAGGCGAGAGAGCAAGAGAGCGTAGGAGAGAGAGTGGGAGCAGAGAGGGGATGTGGAGGGGGTGGGAGAGGATGATAGTGGATAATGATTGGCATGGGGAGAGAGGTGAGCGGAAGAACAAAAGAGTGGGGTAATGATCACTGAGAGATGCAAGAAGTGGTCTTAGGTTGTTCTGAGGTGAGTGAGGTGGGGGAAGGGACAATAAGTGAGTAGGGGTTGGGGGTTGGAGAAATCAAAACAAAAAAAGAAGAGGCAGATAGGGAGAAGAGGGGTAGAGTAGGGAGGAGGCATACAGCAGGAGTGGTGCGGTGGTAGTAGAAGGGGAAAGAAAAAATAAAAAAAAATAATAATAAAAAGGGGGGGTGTGTTCGTAATATAGGTAGGGACGGGTGTGGTGATCAGTGTCTGTTGTTGGTTGTGTGTGTGTTGAGGGAGTGTGTGTGTGTGTGTCTGTGTGTCTTTTGAGGATTGTGTGTGTTCTGTAGTGTAGTGTGTGTTGTCTGGGTGTGTGTGTTTTTTTTGTGTTGTGGAACATGAGTTTGGTTTACAGTTTTTGTGGTATGTGTGTAGTGTACAGTTATGGTTTTGTTGAGTGGTTTTTAGTGTGAGGTGTTGAGGTTGTTTTTTTATGTTCTGTGTCTGACTTGTGTGAGTGTGACAGGAGATGTGGGTCGTGTTTTTGTTGTGGTTGAGGGGTGTGTGTGTGTGTTGGTTGATGCTAGTATATAATAGAATATAGTATATATAGGAGATCAGATCAGAATCGAGGTACTAGACAAATAGTAGAGAGACGAGAGAAGAAGATGTAACTATAACAAATATATAGAGACGATAGAGAAGCTGTATACAATGAGTACTATATATTATTAAGAGAGAAGAACGAAGATGTTATAGAGAGTATAATTAGTAGATAGAGAAATATCGCTGTATACACACAGATATACAGCTAAGAGAAGAGAGAACGTATATATAACACGATATAAAGAGAAAGACATATACTAGACGTATGAATATATACATAGTAAAGAGAGAGAGAGAGAAGCTGATAAGAATTCATTACAAAACACAGAGAGAAACACGGAAGAAAGAAGCTCACTCATATATTACAATATTATAAATGCCATATATATAGTATATAAGAGAGAGAAAGCCTGTATATATATATATAGTAGAGAGGAGAGAAGCTGTATATATATATATAGGAGCCAGAGAGAGAAGCTGGTAAAATATATTATATATATATATATTATATAGAGAGAGAGAAGCTGTAATATATTATATATAATTAGAGAGAGAGAGAGATGGAGGGGAGAGTGCCGTGGAGTGAGAGGGTAGGGTAGATAGGGAACGATCAAGCAGAAGAGAGAGAAGCTGTATATATATATAGGGGGGTGAGAGAGGAAGAGAGAAGCTGTATATATATATATAAGAGAGAGAGACAGCTGTATATATTTATATAGAGAGAGAGAGAGAGAGAAGTCTTTATATATATACAATGAGAGCAATAAGAGAGCACGCGCTGTATACAGTTTATAGAGACAACAGAGAGAGAAAGCTGTATATAACTATACATATCTACAGCGACGAATCAGAGAGAAGCTGTATATGCATATCATATATGCTTGACTGAGGAGAGAATGCTGAATATATAGTATATATAGTCTGCAAGTGAGCAGAAGCTGTATATATCATAATTAATATACATGAAGAGAAGAAGAGCTCAGTATATATAAAAGATATGAGATGACAAGACATGTCACACATATATATATAACTATACCAGTTCATAATAATAGAGAGAAGAGAGAAGGCTGCTATAAATAATATAGAGAAGAGAGAGAGAAGCTGGTAATATATATATATAGATATATATATATATAGAGAGAGAGGAGAAGCTTATATATATACTGGGGGGGGGCAATACGAGAGAGAGGGGAGAAGCTGTATATATATATATAGAGAGAGAGAAGGCCCTGTATATATATATATATAGAGAGAGAGAAGCTGTATATATATATATAGAGAGAGAGAAGCTGTATATATATATATATAGAGAGAGAGAAGCTGTATATATATATATTTATAGAGAGAGAGAAGCTGTATATATATATATAAGAGAGAGAGAAGCTGTATATATACACTATACTAGAGCAGAACAGTGTCAGAGAAGCTGATATATATATATAATATAGAGTAGAGAGAAAGAGAAAGCATGTAACTATTCACTATCATAATAATCAGCAGAGAGAAGCTATATACACATATCTATATATGATATAACGAGAGTGAGCTCTGAGCAAGCTGTATATGCTATATATAAAACATATCCATATATATATATAGAGAGAGAGAAGCTGTAATATAAATATAATTATAAGATACTGAAGATAGCGAGAAGCTGAGCATAATATATATAGAAGCAGAGAGACAGAAGAAGTCTTATCTTATTCATATTCTCTATACTAACTACACAGAGAGGAGAGAGACATAGCCCTGTATATATATAATAAGAGTCTGATGGAAGCTGTATAATATAAATATATATACCGAGTACAGAGAGAGACAGAAGCTCTATAAACTCATAATATATCACAGACAGAGAGAGCAGAGAGAAGCTGTAATATATATATAATCTGAGAACAGAGAGAAGCTGTTATATATATATAAATATATAAGAGAGCAGGCAGAGAGACGGCGTAGATATAGATATGAGCAGCAGAGAAGAGCTGCTCTACATATATATATATATCAATAATATAAGAGAGAGAGAAGCTTTAATATATATATATAAGAGAGAGAGATGCAGTAGAAGCTGTGATATATATATCAGATATATATACACCCTAAAGTAGTACGAGAGAGAGAATGCTGTTATTGTATATATATAGAGAGAGTGAGAGAGAAGCTGTTATATACTCATATAGAGAGAGAGACGAGAGCCTGTATATTATATATATATATATAAGCAAGAGAGTAGAGAAGCTGTATATATATATATAGGCGGTGAGAGACTGAGAGAAGCCCTGTATATCATACTATATAAGAAGCAGATAAGAAGCTGTATATAATATAATATAGAGAGAGAGAGAGAGAAGCGTATTAGTTATACAATAGGAGAGAGAGAGAGAGAAGCTGCTATATATATTTCAGACAGAGAGAGGAGAGTAGCTGTCATATATTATTATAATTATATATAGAGCGAGATGCGGTATATATAAATAATATAGAGAGAGAGAGACAAGCTGTATCACTAGAATGAGAGATAGATCACAGCAACAGAGAAGCTGTATATGTACTATGAGTATCGAGCACTACTGGTATCTACACAAGTAAGTACACCCTCAATGGCCATCCATGATACAACACTGAAGAGATGACCTCGTGTACAATGTACAGCTTGTATAACACATACGGCATTATGTCTAAACCGCTGGGCAGAACAGACAAAAAGTCAGGACACCCTATCCGCGTACCCACGGTCGGGACAAAGTAGTGGGAAAATCGATCATTCCTGAACGTTGGTGACGTTTGTTGCGTACGACAGCGGATACGTCACGCCAGACGCGAGCCTAGTAGCCAATAGGCTAGAGGTCCTTGTAATGTGATCTGAGCATGGCGTTGGCACTTTTGTCCTGTCGGACAATCGTGACCTACACCGAATCGGAATTTGGACGTGTGATCACGGACTTTGTTTGTCGGAAAATTTGAGAGCAGGATCTTCAAATATTTTTCCAACGAATATATAAAAGTCGATGGCGCCCACACACGGTCCGGATTTTTCCGACAACATAGTCCGATCGATCACAGGCAGTGAGACATTGACCTCCGATGTGCGGCTGCAGTGATCGGGCAATGTCTCACTGCCTGTGATTAGCGAGCGCTACTTTTGTCAGTCATATATTCCGACCGTGTGTACTGGAGGCATATACACATGAGTCTGTTTTCACACTTGAAAAGTGCCTGACTAGCCCCCGTATCGTTGCGGCGAGTCGATCGTTATATCCCGGCTCGGCCATCTTTATGTAGAAGCAACAATTCTTATTCTTCTGATCGCTCAGAGATTGTTCTCTTTGCATTGAGGTTGCCATGTTGGACTTCCAGTGACCAGTATGAGAGAGTGAGAGTCGTTAACGAGCCACAAATTTCAAGCATCTACCTGAGACCTTGTAACACTAACGAGTCACTGGACACCGGGGGGGGAGGGAAAATGGCCTAATTGGGCCCATTTGGAGATTTTCACTTAGGGGTACTCCACTTTTGTGGAGCTCCTACCCTTGTGCACTCATCTCCCCTCATCACCAGCTCACCCTCTTCACTCGGGTTTTTTTTTTTTTTCCACCCTTACACTCAGAGTTCCCCCCTCTACACTCAGCTCCCCCCCTCTACCTCTGCTCCACCCTCTACACTCTGATCCACCTCTACAATCTCCCCCCCTATCACTCATCTCCCCCCTACTCTCTGCTCCACCCTCCTACACTCAGCTCCCCGCCTCTACACTCAGTCTCACCCTCGATTCACTCAGCTCCCCCCTCTACACTCCAGCTCTCCACCACACCTACACTCTGCTCCCCCCTTACATCAGCTCCAACCCTCTATCACTCTGCTCCCCCCTCTACACTCGTTCCACCCTCTACACTCAGCTCGCAACCCTCTTACACTCCAGCTCCACACCTCTACTCAGCTCACCGCTACACTCAGCTCCACACTCTACACTCAGCATCCACCTCTACACTCATTTCCCCCACTACACTCATCTCCCCCCGCTTACAACTCAGCTCCACCCTTCTACTCTCAGTACCCCCTCTACTACTCAAGCTCCACCTTACACTCTCAGAGCTCCCCCCTTACACTCAGCTCCACCCTCTACTTCTGCTCCCCCCTCTTCACTCAGCTCCACCCTTACACTCAGCTCCCCTCTACACTCAGCTACACCCTCTACACTCAGCTCCCCCCACCCTCTCACTCAGCCTCCCCCTCTACACTCAGCTCCCCCTACACTCAGCTACACCCTCTACACTCTTGCTCCTCCATATACAAACTGCTCCACCCTTACACCAGCTCCCCTCTGTCACTCAGCTCCCCCCCTACACCTCTGCTCCACTCTTCACTAGCTCCACCCTCTACACTCAGCTCCTCCCATCTACAATCAGCTCACCCTCTACAACCTGCCCCCCCTTACACTCAGCTCCTCCCATCTACCTAAGCTCACCCTCTACACTCCAGTTCCCCCCTCTACACTCAGCTCCCCCATCTACACTCTGTCACCCTTACATCTGCTCCCCACTCTACACTCAAGCTTCCACCCTCTACACTCAGCTCCCCCCTCTACACTCAGCTCCTCCCTCATTACACTCAGCTCCCCCCTCTACACTCAGCTCCCCCCCCTACACTCAGCTCCCCCCTCTACACTCAGCTCCTCCCTCTACACTCAGCTCCACCCTCTACAAACTCAGCTCCCCCCTCTACACTCAGCTCCGCCCCTCTACTCTCAGCTCCACCTCTACACTCAGTTCCCCCCTCTACACTCAGCTCCCCCTCTACACTCAGCTTCCCCCTCTACACTCAGCTCCCCCTCTACACTCAGCTCCACCCTCCTACACTCTGCTCCCCCCTCTACACTCAGCTCCCCCCTCTACACTCAGCTCCACCCTCTACACTCAGCTCCCCCCTCTACTCACTCCCCCTCTACACTCGTTCCCCCCCTTACACAGCTCCACCCTCTACACTCATCTCCCCACCTATACACTCAGCACCCCTCTACACTCAGCTCCCCCCTCTACTCTCAGCTCCACCCTCTACTCTCAGCTCCCCCTCTACACTCAGCTCCCCCACTACACTCAGCGACTCCCCCCCTCTACACTCAGCTGCCCCCCTCTAAACCAGCTCCACACTATACACTCAGTTCCTCCATCTTCACTCATCTCCCCTCTTTCACTCAGATCCACCACACTACACTATCAACTACCCCCTCTACACTCCTGTTCCCCCTCTACGCTCAGCTCCACCCTCTACTCTCAGGCTCCACCCCTTACATCGCTCCACCTTTACACTCATCTCCCCCCTCTCACTCTCAGACTCCCCCCTACACTCAGTCCCCACTACACTCAGCTCCACCCTCTACTCCTCAGCTCCCCCCTCTACTAACTCAGCTCCACCCTATACTCTCAGCTCCCCCCTCTAAACTCAGCTCCACCCTTCTTCTCTCTGATCCCCCCTACACTCAGCTCCACCTCTCATCAGCTCCCCCCTCTACACTTCCGCCCACCCTCTACATCAGCTCCCAACCCTACACTAAGCTCCCCCTCTACACTCAAGCGACCCGCCCTCTACACTCAGCTCCACCCTCTACACTCAGCTCCTCCATATTACAATATGCTCCACCTCTACAACCAGCTCCCCACTCTACACTCAGCTCCCCCTCTCACTCCGCTCCCCCCTCTACACTAAGCTCTCCCTCCTCACACTCAGCTCCTCCTCTATACAATCAGCTCTCCACCTCCTACACCTCAGCTCCCCCTCTCTCAGCTCCAGCTCTCCCATCTTACTTCTACAGCTCCCTCTACACTACAGTTCCCCTCTAACAAATCGCCAGCTCCCCCCATCTCACAAAACTCAACTGTCGCTCCCCTCTACACTCAGCTCCCCCCTCTAACATCTGCTCCACCTCTCACTCAGCTCCCCTCTCACCACTCCTGGCTCCACCCTCTACTCATCAGTTCACACTCCTTTCTACACTCAGCTCCCCCTCCTACGCATCAAGCTCCTCCCCTCTACACAACTGCTCCTCCCATATCACATCTCAGCTCCCCCTCTACACTCTCAGATTCTCCTCCATCAATCACTCAGCTCCCCCCCTCCTTAACACTCTCTCAGCTCCACACCTCTTACACTCAGCGATCCCCCCCTCGAACTCAGCGTCCCACCCTCTTCACTCATCGATCCCCCTCTATACCTCTAGCTCCCACCCTCTACACTCAGCTCTCCCCCCCTCTACACTCGCTGCCAACTCGCTCTTCGACAGCTCATGCATGCAGACGCTCAGCTTGCTAACGCTCTCTCACACGCAAGCAGCAGCTAAAAACTTAAAACAAACAAACACTCAGACTTCCACCCTGTTACTAGCTCAGCACACCCCTATACATCTTCAGAATAAACCCTAGCTAGGGGACTCTTAAGCTGACCCCCTCTAGCAGCTCAGAGACTATCCCCCCCTGTAGCATCAGCTCCCCCTACTTAGTGTAAGCCCAGCTCAGACAATGCTTCTTGTTACAGCTCAGCTTCTCTCCCATCTATTCATCATCTCCCCCTACATCGTGAGAGCTGTCACCTGCATCACAACTCAAACTCAGCAGCTCCCTCTCTACACTCAGCTACTCGTCGCACTGCTTTCACTGGGTATACACTCAAGCTCTTATGGCCTGAGGGTTCTACATATCGCTCAGCTCCACTTTGCTAAGCTAGCTACATCATCAGCTCATCATACCTTGGCTACACTTTGCTCTGTAGCCCCTTACACTCTGGTGCTCCAAAAACTACACTCAGGCTTTGCTCGACCTACTTTCCGATCAGCTGCGCGGCATTCTTTGTCATTTTAATTATGTTTCTTTTACTCCAGCTGCTCGCTCAGCTAGCTAGAAGCTCTCAGCATGGGCTCACCAACTCAGCTCTGCTCATCTCTAGAAACACTCCTCTATGTCATTTAACCAGCTTTTCTTGGCATCCATAGCTATCTGCAGCTGCTCAGCCTATACATGGCCATCTTCCACACAGCTACATTTACTCAGCTGCTTAGCTCAGACTTCTAGCTCAGCAACTAATCACGGCTCAGATCAGCGTATCAGCTACTGGCTGCAGCTGCTATCAGCCTTTAAGGGATGCGAGTCAAGTCAGCTCAAGCTCTAAGCTTCTTTCACAATTTGCAAGTCACGTCTACTTCAGTAAGCAGCTGGCGCGCATCCTGCATGGAGAGTAACCTGCTAAAATCTCTCACTTGTAGCTCTTGCTACTATTTGCGAGTGTGCCTTTCCCCTACACTCACCTAAGTAATTCACTGTTTACTACTTCAGCTGCCACTTTTACCCCTCTGTTGATCAGCTGTTTGCTTCAGCTGCAGGAGCTATGCTCCAGCTTTCGTTCAGGTGTAGGCCTCAAGAATCTAGTGCTAACCATAGCTGAACAAAATGCTTTTAGCTTATTGCCAGCTGTTACACTCTTCAGCTACTGCTAACTACAACTTTTTATAAGCAGTGCCAGCAGCCAAAGTGACCAAAGCCCTACTTTCACCAGCTCGCTAAGCATGCTTTTGCTATCTTATTGATCCCTCCTTGTTCGTCTCAGCTAGCTTTTTCTCGCCCATCCTAATCTAGACAGCTGTGGCTAACAGCTCATTTAACTCCAGCTTAACTTGTTCTAGCTTCTCCTCAATAAGACTGCCAGGCTCAACGTGAACATGGCTGCCCGCTTTCGCAGCTTCTTCACTCAAGCATCTTATAAGATTCACTATTACAGTACTACCGCCTCTGCTTGTTTACTCTCAGCTATAGTAACTAGCAGATCGGTGTACACAATATAAACACTAAATTATCAAAGAAAAAGCAAAAGGGGCAATATTACACTCAGCACATCGCTCTCGCCCTAACCGCTCCATGGTCTTACTCAGCTGTAAACACTCAGCTTCACCAGCGAAAACATATGTGAATAGTCTTCTAGTGACAGCTGCTGCTTCCCCAACAGACCTTTTGTCCCTAGGCATATGCTTTGGAGGATTAGACTTTTCTTACTTTGGAGGGCTTGCCAGCTTCCCTGCTCAGCTCTATCAGCTTCCTTTACACCTTTTCTCTTTGGTTTTCAGCACTCAGCTATATCTTTATGGCTAGCTAGCCTCAGCTGCTGCTCGCTGTGTCTCAACACTAAAAAAAGATCTGCACTATAAACACAGCTAGCAGCTTGCGCTATCATCAAAATTTTACACCTCAACACTCTACTCTAGTGCAAACACAGCCTTATCCAATTCCTACCGAGCTCTACACTTACCAGCTAAGCTGCACTTTTATATTGTTCAAAAGCCAGTACTCTCGCTCCTCAGCTCTCAGCTTAACATCTCCTCTCTTGCTGTCTGGAACTTAGTGGAAACCAGCTAAAAAAAAAAAAGCTCGACTGTTTAGTCTGGGTTTGACCGAGCTCAACTCAGCTCAAGCTTTACTCACTTTTTGCTAGTCAGCAGACTTCGCTCAGGTGTCTGCCTTCCACTCTCTTTTCCTAAGCTTCCTCAAGCTCAATAAAAGTCTCAGTAACTCAACATTGTACGCTTGGGAGGGAATCACACTCAGTCTAACACTCAGCTTCAGCTCCTCAAGCACCAGCTGTGACCATGCCTACTCAGCTGCTTCAGCTTCGCACCGCTCTACCTTTAAGCTTTCGGCTTACGCGTTCTCCCCTACCACATGTACTAACCCTTTACCTCTGGCACATCAGCTCCAACGTGCTCCCCCCTCTACACTCCAGCTCCCCCCCTACACTCAGCTCCCCCCCCTACACTCAGCTCCCCCCTCTACACTCAGCTCCCCCCCTACACTCAGCTCCCCCTCTACACTCAGCTCCCCCCTCTACACTCAGCTCCCCCTCTACACTCAGCTCCCCTACTACACTCAGCTCCCCCTTCTACACTCAGCTCCCCTCTACACTCAGCTCCCCCTCTACACTCAGCTCCCCCTCTACACTCAGCTCCCCCTCTACACTCAGCTCTCCCATCTACACTCAGCTACCCCCTCTACACTCAGCTCCCCCCTCTACACTCAGCTCACCCTCTACACTCAGCTCCCCCCTCTACACTCAGCTCCCCCTCTACACTCAGCTCCACCCTCTACACTCAGCTCCCCCATCTACACTCAGCTCCCCCCTACACTCAGCTCCCCCCTCTACACTCAGCTCCCCCCTCTACACTCAGCTCCCCCCTCTACACTCAGCTCCCCCCTCTACACTCAGCTCCCCCCTCTACACTCAGCTCCCCCTCTACACTCAGCTCCCCCTCTACACTCAGCTCCCCCCTCTACACTCAGCTCCTCCCTCTACACTCAGCTCCCCCTCTACACTCAGCTCCCCCTCTACACTCAGCTCCCCCCTCTACACTCAGCTCCCCCCTCTACACTCAGCTCCCCCCTCTACACTCAGCTCCCCCCTCTACACTCAGCTCCACCCCCTACACTCAGCTCCCCCTCTACACTCAGCTCCCCCTCTACACTCAGCTCCCCCTCTACACTCAGCTCCCCCCTCTACACTCAGCTCCCCCCTCTACACTCAGCTCCCCCCTCTACACTCAGCTCCACCCTCTACACTCAGCTCCCCCTCTACACTCAGCTCCCCCTCTACACTCAGCTCCCCCCCTACACTCAGCTCCCCCCTCTACACTCAGCTCCCCCCTCTACACTCAGCTCCCCCCTCTACACTCAGCTCCCCCCTCTACACTCAGCTCCCCCCTCTACACTCAGCTCCCCCCTCTACACTCAGCTCCCCCCCCCTACACTCAGCTCCCCCCCTACACTCAGCTCCCCCTCTACACACAGCTCCCCCCTCTACACTCAGCTCCCCCTCTACACTCAGCTCCCACCTCTACACTCAGCTCCCCCTCTACACTCAGTTCCCCCCCTCTACACTCAGCTCCCCCTCTACACTCAGCTCCACCCCCTACACTCAGCTCCCCCCTACACTCAGCTCCCCCCTCTACACTCAGCTCCACCCTCTACACTCAGCTCCCCCTCTACACTCAGCTCCCCCCTCTACACTCAGCTCCCCCTCTACACTCAGCTCCCCCTCTACACTCAGCTCCCCCCTACACTCATCTCCCCCCTCTACACTCAGCTCCCCCCTACACTCAGCTCCCCCCCTACACTCAGCCCCCCCCTACACTCAGCTCCCCCTCTACACTCAGCTCCCCCCTACACTCAGCTCCCCCCTCTACACTCAGCTCCCCCCTCTACACTCAGCTCCACCCTCTACACTCAGCTCCCCCCTCTACACTCAGCTCCCCCTCTACACTCCTCTCCCCCCTCTACACTCAGCTCCCCCTCTACACTCAGCTCCACCATCTACACTCAGCTCCCCCCTCTACACTCAGCTCCCCCTCTACACTCAGCTCCCCCCTCTACACTCAGCTCCCCCTCTACACTCAGCTCCACCCTCTACACTCAGCTCCTCCCATCTACACTCAGCTCCACCCTCTACACTCAGCTCCCCCTCTACACTCAGCTCCACCCATCTACACTCAGCTCCACCCTCTACACTCAGCTCCACCCTCTACACTCAGCTCCCCCCTCTACACTCAGCTCCCCCCTCTACACTCAGCTCCCCCTCTACACTCAGCTCCACCCTCTACACTCAGCTCCCCCTCTACACTCAGCTCCACCCTCTACACTCAGCTCCCCCCTCTACACTCAGCTCCCCCCTCTACACTCAGCTCCCCCTCTACACTCAGCTCCACCCTCTACACTCAGCTCCACCCTCTACACTCAGCTCCCCCTCTACACTCAGCTCCACCCTCTACACTCAGCTCCCCCCTCTACACTCAGCTCCCCCCTCTACACTCAGCTCCCCCTCTACACTCAGCTCCCCCTCGACACTCAGCTCCACCCTCTACACTCAGCTCCCCCCTCTACACTCAGCTCCCCCTCTACACTCAGCTCCCCCCTCTACACTCAGCTCCCCCCTCTACACTCAGCTCCACCCTCTACACTCAGTTCCCCCCTCTACACTCAGCTCCCCCCTCTACACTCAGCTCCCTCACACCACCCTCTACACTCAGCTCCCCCCTCTACACTCAGCTCCCCCCCTCTACACTCAGCTCCCCCCTCTTCACTCAGCTCCCCCCTCTACACTCAGCTCCACCCTCTACACTCAGCTCCACCCCCTACACTCAGCTCCCCCCTCTACACTCAGCTCCTCCACCCTCTACACTCAGCTCCCCCCTCTACACTCAGCTCCCCCCTACACTCAGCTCCCCCCCTCTACACTCAGCTCCCCCCCTCCCTCAGCTCCACCCTCTACACTCAGCTCCACCCTCTGCACTCAGCTCCCCCCTCTACTCTCAGCTCACCCTCTACACTCAGCTCCCCCCTCTACACTCAGCTCCACCCTCTACACTCAGCTCCCCCCTCTACACTCAGCTCCCCCCCTACACTCAGCTCCCCTCAGCTCCCCCTCTACACTCAGCTCCCCCACCTACACTCAGCTCCCCCCCTACACTCAGCTCCCCCCTCTACACCCAGCTCCACCCTCTACACTCAGCTCCACCCTCTTCTCTCATTTCCCCCCTCTACACTCAGCTCCACCCTCTACACTCAGCTCCACCCTCTACACTCATCTCCCCCCTCTACACTCAGCTCCCCCCTCTACACTCAGCTCCACCCTCTACTCTCAGCTCCCCCCTCTACACTCAGCTCCACACTCTACTCTCAGCTCCCCCCTCTAAACCCAGCTCCACCCTCTACACTCAGCTCCTCCCTCTTCTCTCATTTCCCCCCTCTACACTCAGCTCCCCCCTCTACACTCAGCTCCACCCTCTACACTCAGCTCCTCCCATCTACACTCAGCTCCACCCTCTACAACCAGCTCCCCCCTCTACACTCAGCTCCTCCCATCTACACTCAGTTCCCCCCTCTACACTCAGCTCCCCCCTCTACACTCTGCTCCACCCTCTACACTCAGCTCCCCCCTCTACACTCAGCTCCCCCCTCTCCCCTCCCCCCGCTCCACCTCTCCCACTCCCCTCCCCCCCCCACACTCAGCTCCCCCCTCTACACTCAGTTCCCCCCTCTACACTCAGCTCCCCCCTCTACACTCAGCTCCACCCACTACACTCAGCTCCCCCCTCTACACTCAGCTCCCCCCTCTACACTCAGCTCCACCCTCTTCTCTCAGCTCCCCCCTCTACACTCATCTCCACCCTCTACACTCAGTTCCCCCCTCTACACTCAGCTCCCCCCTCTACACTCAGCTCCACCCTCTACTCTCAGCTCCCCCTCTACACTCAGATCCACCCTCTACACTCAGCTCCACCCTCTACTCTCAGCTCCACCCTCTACACTCAGCTCCACCCTCTACTCTCAGCTCCCCCTCTACACTCAGCTCCCCCTCTACACTCAGCTCCACCCTATACTCTCAGCTCCCCCCTCTACACTCAGCTCCACCCTCTACACTCAGTTCCCCCCTCTACACTCAGCTCCCCCCTCAACACTCAGCTCCACCCTCTACACTCAGCTCCACCCTCTACACTCAGCTCCCCCCCTCTACACTCAGCTCCACCCTCTACTCTCAGCTCCACCCTCTACACTCAGCTCCCCCTTTAACACTCAGTTCCCCCCTCTACACTCAGCTACCCCCCCCCCCTACAACCAGCTTCCCCCTCTAAACTCAGTCCTCCCATCTATACTCAGCTTCCCCCTCTACACTCAGCTTCCCCCTCTACACTCAGCTTCCCCCTCTACACTCAGCTTCCCCCTCTACACTCAGCTCCCCCTCTACACTCAGCTCCACCCCTACACTCAGCTCCACCCCTACACTCAGCTCCCCCCTCTACACTCAGCTCCACCCTCTACACTCAGCTCCCCCCTCTACACTCAGCTCCACCCCTACACTCAGCTCCCCCTCTACACTCAGCTCCACCCTCTACACTCAGCTCCACCCTCTACACTCAGCTCCCCCTCTACACTCAGCTCCCCCCTCTACACTCATCTCCCCCCTCTACACTCAGCTCCCCCCTCTACACTCAGCTCCACCCTCTACACTCAGCTTCCCCTCTACACTCAACCTGTGGTATATACAGTATGAGTCTGGGGTATATACAGTAAGATTCTGGGTTATATACAGTATGGGCCTGGGGTGTATACAGTATGGGCCTGGGGTATATACAGTATGGGCCTGGGGTATATACAGTATGAGTCTGGGGTATATACAGTATGGGCCTGGGGTATATACAGTATGAGGCAGTGAGGAGTTGGCAGGCTCAGGAAGGGGCAGCCAGGCGGTGAGGAGTTGGTAGGCTCAGAAAGGGGTAGCTAGGGGGTGAGGAGTTGCTAGGCTCAGAAAGGGGTAGCCAGGCGGTGAGGAGTTGGCAGGCTCGGGAAGGGGTAGCTAGGGGGTGAGGAGTTGGCAGGCTCGGGAAGGGGTAGCCAGGTGGTGAGGAGTTGCTAGGCTCAGAAAGGGGTAGCCAGGCGGTGAGGAGTTGGCAGGCTCAGGAAGGGGTAGCTAGGGGGTGAGGAGTTGGCAGGCTCGGGAAGGGGCAGCCAGGCGATGAGGAGTTGGCAGGCTCAGGAAGGGGTTGGCAGGCTCCGGAAGGGGGTAGGGGGGTGAGGAGTTGGCAGGCTCCGGAAGGGGTAGCCAGGGGGTGAGGAGTTGCTAGGCTCAGAAAGGGGTAGCCAGGCGGTGAGGAGTTGGCAGGCTCAGGAAGGGGTAGCTAGGGGGTGAGGATTTGGCAGGCTCAGGAAGGGGTAGCTAGGGGGTAGATTTGGAGGCTCAGGAAGGGGTAGCTAGGGGGTGAGGAGTTGCTAGGCTCAGAAAGGGGTAGCCAGGTGGTGAGGAGTTGCTAGGCTCAGAAATGGGTAGGCCAGGCAGTGGGAGGGGGAGGTTGGCAGGCTCGGGAAGGGGTACCAGGTGGTGAGGAGTTGCTAGGCTCAGAAAGGGGTAGCCAGGCGGTGAGGAGTTGGCAGGCTCGGGAAGGGGTAGCCAGGCGGTGAGGAGTTGGCAGGCTCAGGAAGGGGTAGGGGTAGCCAGGCGGTGAGGAGTTGGAGCGGCAGGCTAAGCAAGGGGTAGCCAGGCGGTGAGGAGTTGGCAGGCTCGGAAGGGGTAGCTGAGGGGGGGGGGTGAGGCGGTGAGGAGTTGGCAGGCTCAGGAAAGGGTAGCCAGGCGGTGAGGATTTGGCAGGCTCAGGGAAGGGGTAGCTAGGGGGTGAGGAGGGGTGGCTAGGCTCAGGAAGGGGGTAGCTAGGGGGTGAGGAGTTGGCATGCTCAGGAAGGGGTAGCTAGGGGGTGAGGAGTTGGCAGGCTCGGGAAGGGGTAGCCAGGGGGTGAGGAGTTGCTAGGCTCAGAAAGGGGTAGCCAGGTGGTGAGGAGTTGCTAGGCTCAGAAAGGGGTAGCCAGGCGGTGAGGAGTTGGCAGGCTCGGGAAGGGGTAGCCAGGCGGTGAGGAGTTGGCAGGCTCGGGAAGGGGTAGCCAGGCGGTGAGGAGTTGGCAGGCTCGGGAAGGGGTAGCCAGGCGGTGAGGAGTTTTCAGGCTCGGGAAGGGGTAGCCAGGTGGTGAGGAGTTGCTAGGCTCAGAAAGGGGTAGCCAGGTGGTGAGGAGTTGCTAGGCTCAGGAAGGGGTAGGTAGGCGGTGAGGAGTTATAGGCTCAGCAAGGGGCAGCCAGGCAGTGAGGAGTTGGCAGGCTAAGGAAGGGGTAGCCAGGCGGTGAGGAGTTGGCAGGCTCAGGAAGGGGTAGCCAGGTGGTGAGGAGTTGCTAGGCTCAGGAAGGGGTAGCTAGGCGGTGAGGAGTTATAGGCTCAGGAAGGGGTAGCCAGGCGGTGAGGAGTTGGCAGGCTCAGGAAGGGGTAGCTAGGTGGTGAGGAGTTATAGGCTCAGCAAGGGGCAGCCAGGTGGTGAGGAGTTGTCAGGCTCAGGAAGGGGTAGCCAGGTGGTGAGGAGTTGTCAGGCTCAGGAAGGCGTAGCCAGGCGGTGATGAGTTGGCAGGCTCAGGAAGGGGTAGCCAGGTGGTGAGGAGTTGGCAGGCTCTTGAAGGGGTAGCTAGGCGGTGAGGAGTTATAGGCTCAGCAAGGGGCAGCCAGGTGGTGAGGAGTTGGCAGGCTCAGGAAGGGGTAGCCAGGTGGTGAGGAGTTGGCAGGCTCAGGAAGGGGTAGCCAGGCGGTGAGGAGTTGGCAGGCTCAGGAAGGGGTAGCCAGGTGGTGAGGAGTTGGCAGGCTCAGGAAGGGGTAGGTAGGCGGTGAGGAGTTATAGGCTCAGCAAGGGGCAGCCAGGCGGAGAGGAGTTACAGGCTCAGGATTTACTGTAGAGATTTGTCTGAATTTGTAAATGGGATGAAATGGAAGGAAGCCAGGTGCGGGAAATTGTTCTCCACACGTGGCTCACCTATGATGAGATCCCGCTTCTCGCCGTACATCAGAAGGACACTTGGTGGCACGCTGCTTGTTCTATGGCACATAATTGTGATAGCTGATAGCGGCTCTCCTTCTCTAAGAATCATCAGGACCTCTCCATAATGGCGCACAACATTTATATGGGCTCTTATCATTTAATGGAGAATGTCAGCCTGTCCTCGGAGCGCTGAGCCTCTAGGAGATAAACCTTTATTACCATACATTCAAATGATGGACGCTCTATTCCCTCACTTTACAATTGGCATTTGGGACCTTGTCTAACCTCCTGAATAATCGCACTTAGGAAGCAAGCTTCATAGGACCGTCCTCCCTGCCCACATACACAAATTGTGTATCCTCTATATATGAAGTGACGAGGGATGGGCCAATCAGACTGGCTATCATCCGCAGGCTATTCACCAAACTGGGTGTCAATTCCAGAAATTGTAAATGATAATCTGAAGTTGATGGGAGGAAAATCTTAACAATCAATTCTGGACATTTTCAAGGCTAATAGGCAAGAAATCCTCAAAGGGCATGGGGGGCTGGGCACTGCCATGGGGGGACAAAAGGGTATGAGAAATAGCACTCAGTGGGGAGAGGATCCTCCTTAGAGGGCTACATGGAGAAACACCAATCCTTTCTAATGCCGCGTACACGGAATTCTCGTCGGAAAAAGCTCTGATGGTTTTCCCATCGGAATTCCGACGCAATTTCGCTCAGTCTTGCCTACACACGGTCACACCAAATTCCTGACGGTCAATAACACCACGCCTTAAAAAACATTCGACTGCACTATAAAAGGGAAGTTTAATGCTTCTGAGCATGCGTCAAATTGTTTCTGAGCATGCGTCAAATTGTTTCGAGCATGCGTCGGAATTTTGCGCGTCGGAATTGCATACACACGATCAGAAAATCCGATAGAAAGGTTTTCCGTCTGAAAAATTAAGAATAGGTTCTCAATCAAAGTCCGTTGGAAATTCCGACAGAAAAAGACCGATGGGCATACACACGGTCGGAAAATCCGAAGAAAAGCTCCCATCGGACTGTTTCCATCGCAAACTCCGACCGTGTGTACGCGGCATTAGACTTCATTGGGAGATGGCTGGAAGCTTTATGCTGTGTTACAGGACAGGAAAGTTCTCAAAGAAAGCGTCAGCGGCTCGGTATTCTGGCATCACATTATTTAACATGCTTATTAGATTATTTTACCTTTACATTCTTGCTTGACTTCAATACAGAAGCAGCACCACAATTTGATTCATTTCAATCTAAAACTGCATTTTTGGGGGGTAATTGTGCCTGTAATACTTGATATTTTTTATGCAGCTGTAATATACTTTTATTGAACTGAACTGAATTGCAATGAATTAAATTGAACTGAAGGGGAAATACAGTAAAAGCCACAGCAGATGTGAAAGCTAAAGAACCCAACTTTGTACCAATTGACCAGTGTCAAAACAGTTTCAAAGTATAAATATATAAAATATAAACAAGAGAGGGCGCCCCATCCAAGTGTAAACCATTTTATTAAAAAAAAGGAACATATTCAATTTTCCTCTCACTGTATGATCAGCATATCCCAAACTTATAGCTTGTGGTCTTCTTTTAGTGCTGTACCCTCTTGAATTGTTTTAAAAGTTTAATAAAATGTCAAAACAGAGTACACTAAAATCCTTCAAAAAACACAGTCTCACATTTCAGAGATGAGGCAGTTTTTAACACACATATATATGTATTGTTTCAGAAGAAATAGCCAAAGTACAGTGGCTGGACTCTGGAGAGTATGTAAGCAGCTTGATTGGGCTTCAGTGTAAGAGGGAGAGATGAGGCATTTTTTATAAAGCGATACATTTGAGAGTATATTATTTCATAGATAGCAGCCACAATTATTGTACAGTCTTACTGCATAATACTATATGTAAGCCATTTTTAATTGGCCACAATGTAGGAGAGAGATGAGGCAGGTTTTATAGTGAAATAGCACTTTCAGTGTATTATTTCAGAGACAAAAGCCAGAAATATTGCACAGATTTGCTGCACATTATGTAAGTAGTTTTACTAGTCTGCAATTAAAGAGGGAGAGATGAGGTCGGTTTTATCATGAAATTGAAATGAAATAAAAATGTAAAAGTATTATTTCAGAAACAGGCAGAAATATTGTACATACACGATGCACACTGTCAACTTTTTTTATTGGCTGCAATGTTAGAGGCAGAATTTATCATGAAAGAAACACTAGTGTGTTTTATTTTAGAGATAACAACTGGAAATTCTGTACAGACTGCATAGTCAGCATTGAAGCAGTTTAAGTAGGCAGCATTTTGAAAAGGACACTTTTATCTTTTTATTTTTGAAATATTGTTCAGGCTTCACAGACAACAATGCAATTTTAAAGATTGCACTACATACCACACTTCAATCCAAATATCCACAATAAAGTACTATTTTTACTAAAATAATGATAGCATAGTGTACAGATTTCATAAACAATATTTTAAGAATATGGTGTAGGCCACGTTTGATAAAACACACACCTCATAAAGATTTTCAGGCCGAAAAAATATAAAGTGTGAAGTGAAAAAAATTAATTAATCCCCTGTAGCAGCCACAGATATTGATGATGAGATTTAGGCAGTTCATTTTTAACAAGAGTCTGTATTTGCTATGGAATGATTTTTTAGTACAGCACTCACCTGTGCTGTGTGGGCAGCCATTTTAAGTATGGGCAGATGAAGTCAGTGCCTGTTTCTTCCAGGATCCTTCATCACCCTCCTCCATACTCTCAAACATTGATCCCCAACCTCTGGACACACAACCCGCCCTCCTCTTCCACCCTCCCCCACCCTCTCAAACATTGATCCCAACCTCTGGACACTCCTCCCGCCCTCCTCTGCTCTCTCAAACATTGATCCCCAACCTCCGGACACGTCTCCAACTCTCCTCCATCACCCTCCTCTGCTCTCTCAAACATTGATCCCCAACCTCCGGACACGTCTCGCACTCTCCTCTATCACTCTTCTCTGCTCTCTCAAACATTGATCCCCAACCTCTGGACACTCCTCCCGCCCTCCTCCACACTCTCAAACATTGATCCCCAACCTCTGGACACACCACCCGCCCTCCTCCTCCACCCTCCCCCACCCTCTCAAACATTGATTCCAACCTCCGGACATGTCTCGCACTCTCCTCTATCACCCTCCTCTGCTCTCTCAAACATTGATCCCCAACCTCCGGACACGTCTCCAACTCTCCTCCATCACCCTCCTCTGCTCTCTCAAACATTGATCCCCAACCTCCGGACACGTCTCGCACTCTCCTCTATCGCCCTCCTCTGCTCTCTCAAACATTGATCCCCAACCTCTGGACACTCCTCCCACCCTCCTCCCCCACCCTCCTCCACACTCTCAAACATTGATCCCCCACCTCTGGACACACCACCTGCCCTCCTCCTCCACCCTCCCCCACCCTCTCAAACATTGATCCCAACCTCTGGACACTCCTCCCGCCCTCCTCCCCCACCCTCCTCCACACTCTCAAACATTGATCCCCAACCTCTGGACATGTCTCCCACTCTCCTCCATCACCCTCCTCTGCTCTCTCAAACATTGATCCCCCACCTCTGGACATGTCTCCCACTCTCCTCCATCACCCTCCTCTGCTCTCTCAAACATTGATCCCCAACCTCTGGACACTCCGAGATTCAGAGGTGAAGGCTCCAAGTTTCACTGTCTGTGACCGATTTCCTAAAAAGGATGCGAACCATAGTAGGTCTGAATCTGTGACTCCTGCTACTCCTTTGAGGCGGATGAGTAGAGTGTTGTGATCCAGTGTGTCGAACGCAGTGTGGCGTTAAACTGTCAGTAACGGACACAGAAGCAAATGGCGTTAAACTGGCAGTAACGCACACAGAACTATATGGTGATAAACTTTTTTTTTGATGTCATAATGTAGAGTATAAGATTTCCTATCATTTGAGCCCAGTCCTGCCACAAAGAGTTAATCCGGCTCTGAGCAATCCTCTTTTATTGTTCAGTGAGATAAATCTTGACAAACAGAGAAAAACTTTGTCAAATCCTCCCCCTTGCTGTGAGTGACGGGTGATTTACATATCGTGCACTAGCCTAGGAGACATGCATTATTTTTTAATTCCCTCCCACTCCTTTCTTCTTCTGCTCTGCCAGGATTGGATGTTCCACACCTCAGCATAATTGGGCATGCTGAAGTCATGTGGTTACTTTCCTGTCTTTTCACTGGATGTTAGAGATCATAGCAGAAGTTCAGTGTAAGAAATACACAGGAGAAAATGCATATTGACAAGGGGAGTGTAGAGGTGGGCGGGGAGTCTACTGACATCACGACTTCACCCACCGAGCTCCAGACAACAGACCCACCCACAGAATCTGCAGTTTTTTGGGTCTCATAACAGATAGAGGGGAGACATTTGACAGGTAAAGATACATGCAGGAGGTGTGTCTATCCTTCTAGATAACCCATATGGGAGGAGTTTAGAAAGGATGACATTGGGTTTACATCCACTTTAAGGAGAGGCTAGAAAGTAAAGGTACTGGTGAAAGTAGAGGTACTGGTCTTTTCCAGGAAAGCGGCCTCCATTGTAGGACAACATGTTGATTGCTGACATAACAACAATCCTCACTGTTTATAGGACTTGGTTGTACATCACTCCCCATAGCAAATGGATGAGACAAGCTTATGAGTTCGAGCCGTGGCCGGGACTGTGGTCTCCGTGGCAGAGTTGTGTCCTTTTATTGCAGAGCAGTGTTCAGAGGAACAATGTGGCTCTAATGGAAGAAGATTGCTTTCCTCTATATCTATACATAAATGTTCTATGGGTTAGAGATGAGTATTGTCCGTCATACTTCTTTTATTTGCACTAACATACAATTTTTCAGGACAAGATTTCGGGGTATGTACCCTTCTTCAAGGTCCAAGCAGGTGTTAGTGTAGCGGGCACACTTTAACGAGTGTGCGCTATACATGGAAATTTTGTTTTTTTCCCTCAGAACAGTAATGGGGTTCTGAGGGTTAATTGTACAGGTTTACTTTGGCATCAGTTTGGCTGGGCTGTACTAGGGTTCTGCCTGGTCATGGGTGCAGTGAGGTACCAATGACAGGCCTAGAACCTCTCTCTGGGGAGAGAGAGAGAGAGAGAGAGGAGAGAGGTCAAGGGGGAGAGGACAAAGGGGGAGAGAGTGCTATGGGTGCTGAAGTCACGTGTTCGGGATTCGGCCGCAGTCCTGTTTCCTGGTTCTGGACCGGGGTAGCCCTGCGAAGGGTCCCGGGCCTGGTAGCGATTGCTGTCCCGCAAACATGGTCAGTTTGACTAGCCCCATAGACCCGCATGGTCTGGGGCAAGGATCTGTCTGTTCCCGAGTCTCTTTTTCTCTCCCCCTTGTCCCTCTCTCTCTTATGTCACCTCTCTCTCTCCCCTTGTCCTCTCTCTCTCTCCCCCTCATCCCCATCTCCCCCCCTTGTCTCCCCCTCTCTCTCCAATGTCATCTCTCTCTCCCTCATTGTCCCCTATCCCCCCCTTGTCCCCTCTCTCTCTCTCCCCTTCCCTCTCCC